>JAODAL010021961.1:0-65804 GCA_025379985.1 Phyllomedusa bahiana
TTATTTTTCCATTCTTCTTCTCTAACTGTTTTCACTTTGTAATTGCCTTAAGGTATGAATACTCTGAAGCTCTGTGAAGCAAAAATTTTCTGATTTTCCGCCATAGTTCATCAAGCATGTGTTCAATCATATTTTCTGCACCAACAGACTCATGTAAAGAAAATGATATCTGAGAGTGATCTTTCTTGCTAAATTATTGACATCAAGAAGAGTATTATGGGTATTAAATGTGTTTATGAGCGAAAATCCTAAACTTTATAGTTAGAGTTATGGTTATGGTTGATTTTGATTTTTTTGAGCACTTTACGCCAGAGTTTGATGAGGGCCGACCTGAATCTAAGCACTTGGATTCGGGTAGCATTTGACTTTGACTCGAATCTGAAGCACAGAACTGTGACTATTAAATCAACAGAGTCTGAACAATATGCTAAGGGTATATTTATACATGGCAGTTGTGCAGCATAACATTTCTGTGGTATACACTTGAGCTTATTAAAATATCTCATGCAACTTTTAATTGTAAGTAATCTGGTAATGCCAATTTCTTGGGTGTGTTTACCATGAATAGAGTAACCCACTGTTCCACACAGACAACATTACAGATTTAGTATGCTTATAACAGTATGAGGGCCATTATAAAATCCCCCAAATACAGCACCTTCCCCCTTTCTGCGGAGATCTACTGGCGATCAACAAGAGAAGCATTGTAGCTTCTGGTTTCTTGTCATTGTGGCACTGGATCACAGCAATTGCTCCTAGAAATTTCCAGGTAACCCAAGATGCTTCAGTGAGAACTGTCTCTAGAATGGACTCATAAACGTTTTTGGCCTTAAACGAGACCTTCATCAGATAAATGGCTTTACTTGTAGTATATTAGGGAAACAGCGCTGTTTCATCTTCGTCCTGGGAGCTACACTTAGCAATTCTCTACTCAATACATTGCCTGCGCCCATTTCCCTAATATACTACAAGTTAAGCCATTTGTCTGATGAAGGTCTCGTTTAAGGCCAAAAACGTTTATGATTCTGGCTAAAAATTTTGATAAAATAAAGGCTATATTTTAAATAACATATCGAGTACGGGTATTTACATTATGGACTTGTGATATCTTTTTACCCAACTTGCTGAATCATCAGTGTTCGGAGGGTGTACAGAGCAACGTAAATTTGATTCTATATGGACTCTGACATCACTGGTATTTCCCAACATATATGTTCAAAACTGTAGGTTTAGACAATGTGCTCTTTAAGTTATTGGTTATTATATCTAGGAATAAAAATTTGGTTGTGATAACAGAAACAATTAAAGGGAACCTGTCACATAGGTTGTGCCCCCCTTGCTGAGGGCAGCAAAAGCTAGTGTCAGACCTGCTGTTCCCAAACTGTGCCCCTTATTCTGTAAGATGCAGCAGTTTTAGAGCATTTACCCCTTAAATTTATTCATGAGCAGGTGTTAGCTCCACCCACCAAAGGCTAGCTCTGCCCACTGCCCAGTTATTCACATGTTTTACCTATTCAAAGAAAATAGGTTTATCAGTTGAGGTGGGCGGGGTTTACCCTCCGATTGGCCGGGTTTGAAAAAAACTGACACTCTGAAGGACTCTTCGAATGACTCTTTTGACTGAAAACTGCAGATTTGAGCATTAAATGCCGAAAAACACGCATCTTACAGAATAAGGGACACAGCGCTGGAAACAGCAGGTCTGACACTAGCTTTTTCTGCCCCTCAGCAAGGGGGGAAAAAAGCTATGTGACGGTTGTCTTTAAGGATTGAAATTTGACTGAGAAATAGCCAGTCCTGGATAACATTGAAACGGGAAAAAATAGAAAGAGGGAATGGAGTAGCCATCTTATGTCAAAGAACATTTGATTTTTTAAAAACATGTTGGACAGAAGGTTTAAAGTCTTGTTTAGACTTTCCTAAACTTCTCTTTTTTGGCCAAAGTGACATCACTTAAAAAAAGCCACATGGCTCAGGTGATTGCTTTCATATTTGGAAAATGGTACTAGGAACTACATCAGCAAAAGTATCCTACTGAGCCAGAAGAGTAAATTTTTTACCTTATACTATGGACTTTATTCTTTTTGGAAATATTATGTGTATTTCTTTTTTAAATTTAAAATATTAATTGTCCTTACAAAAACACTAACTTTATGAATAGGTCAATGTTTTCTCTATGTTGCAGCAATACTTTCACAATACATATTCATGACACTACCCGATAACACTGTTTTGGGAAATCAAGGCTCTGAGTGGTGACATGAGCAGCATCACGTGACCGCTGCTGCCAAACAATGTTTCCAAATGTAAAATAATAATGTTTTTTAAGGCATTGTTTGGGGTCACTCATCCATGGATAGTCACCAACATGGGTATGAATTCATTCTTGCAGATCACGTAAACCCATACATGCTGATTATCTTCTCTGGGATAGGTGGGCTCTTCCAGAAAGACAATGTGAAATGTCAAATGGTAAGAAAAGTTCAACATTTTTTTGGAAGAGAATGACCAATTCTTCCAAGCATCCTCCCCCATTTGGGCCTCCAGCAGCTGTTAGGATGCACTGAATCTTAGTGGGGTCATAATAAAGTGACTCGACTGTGTGTAGGTATATCCATATACAGTTTTCTGGTAGGGGAGTTTAAGGAAAATAGGTGCCTAAAAGAAAGCCTCCCTATAAAAGAGCAGAATATTGATGCACAAACACACACATAGTTTAAAGTCACATTTACCACCACCACAATATCCAGAGTAATCACCATTTGGACAGGAAAAACAGCTAAATGGGCTGAAGTATTCGTAGGATCCTATTGTTTTTTTTGTATGCAATCCTGACTCAACGTGTGTGTGTTTTATAATAAAATAATATATATATATTTTTTTTTATAATATGGAAATAATAAATATATATAATATAAAAGCACACACACACATTGAGTCGGTCTGCATACAAACACAAAATAGATCCTACGAATCACCTGAAATCATTTCACCCCATCTACTTTTGTCCTGCCCCACATGGTGATTACTCGGGAAATTTTAGCTGGTGGGGGTAATAATGTGACTCAACTTGTTTTTTGGCTCAATATTCTCTCTCTGAAAGGGAGGCTTTTTTTTTAGGCACCAATTTTCTCTTAAACCCCCCTACCAAAAACTGTATAGGGATAACCTACACACATCGAGTCACATTTTTAATGCCACCCAAGATCAGTGCATCCATATATAATAATTACGCCAGGATCCTTTTAAATCACCACACCCATCTAGCTGCTGTCCAGCGCACACAGTGGTTACTCAAATATTACTGTGTGAGTCAACTGCTATGTGTAACAAAAGTGTTTTACTCTAAAAAAGTAATTTTTGGGGGTTTTTGGGGTTTTTGGTTAAATTTAATGAGAACAAAAATTTTTAAATTTTTTTTAAAAATTGCACTAAATGAGCCCATCTTTTAAAACTTTAGAATGCACATGTCCAACTATTTAGTGTGCCAGTTTTATTCCGAAAATTTGCTGGCTCAGCAAGGCTTAATGCAAAATTCCCCAAAGGGGGTTTGTCCCTGAATTCCCCCAAATACTTTTAAAGGGGATCAATTTGAATTGAGTTTTTAAACAGTCCCCTCATCATGCTGTTCACTTTGTGACATCATGAACCAGGCAACCCCTTTACAATTAAACAACGTATTTTTGAATTTGTAACTTCAGCATTTTCCTCGAGGGAAAGGGCCACTGACCTTACAGGTCACAGAGGTCATCAGCGGGTTTGCAACAGAATACATAGAACAAGAAGGTCAGAAAAGGCAAAGAAGTGAAAAACCTTTGGGGCTAAAACCACACGGGATGACCGCTTCATTGTAACCCCCAATGCCCGGGGAAAAGATGAGAATCCACCAGATCCGGCACGTTAAGGATGGGGAAGCAACCAATTCCACATGAGACTTTTCATAATTTGCCCCCCACATCAGCATTTTCTGTTGCTAGATACCTGGTCACACCACCAGGCACAGCACATGTCTTCCATGGGCCCCGGACATCTACCTGGATGGGACCAGGGTCCCTTTGTGCTGTTCATTGATGAAAGACGATTCGTTCTGAGCAGAAATGATGGTCGGCAAGGATGCTGAAGGAGTCAAGGAGAGCAATATGCATCAGCCAGATCCGGTACCAGTCAGGTATCCTTGCCGGTTATCTAGCAAGAAGACCACGCTGATGTAAACGGTTATGAATGGTCTGACGGATTACAGGATTACTGTAACCATGTCCTGTGGTCTGATGAGACTAAGATAAAGATAAGATAAAAATAAGATAAGATATATTTTGACTAGATGTTTTTAAGCATGTGTTGCCACAACCAGGTGAGGAGTACAAAGACAAGTGTGTCTTGCCTAAAGTCAAGCATGGTGGTGGGAGGGTCATGGTTTGGGGCTGCATGAGTGATGCTGGCTGTGGGGAGCTACAGTTCATCGTGGGAACCATGAGTGCCAACATGTACTTTGACATACTGAAGCAGAGCATGATTCCCTCCCTTCTGAGCAGTATTCCAACATAATAATGACCCCAAACACACCTCCAAGACCACACCTGCCTTGAAAATGAGGGTAAATGTGCTGGATTGGCCAAGCATGTCTTTAGACCTAAATCCTACTGAGCATCTGTGGGGCAGCCTCCAATGGAAGGTGGAAAAGCACAAGGTCTCTCATATCCACTAGCTCAATGATACCATCATGGAGAATTGGAAGAGGCAACATGTGAGAAATAATGGTGGTCACACAAAATACTGACACTATAGGCACAATTTGTCCATTTTCATTTAGGGGGGTACTCACTTTTGTTTTCCACGGTTTAGACTTGAGGGGTGGTATTTAATTATTTGAGGAACCCCAATTTTCATTGTTTTACAAGCGTACCTACTACTTTTCATTTTATCAAAGTGCCATCTTTAGTGTTTCCCCGAGGGACAAATAACATTTTACAAAAAATTGGGGGGGTTTTTTCAAAAATTTTTTTGAATTCTGTATAACTATCTTTAAAAAAATATATATACATATATATACATAATATATTTAAATATAAAAATATATATACAAATAAAAATATATATATTAAAAAAATAACCAAACCTTATATATACACATACACACATGCTGTTGAGTCACTTTATTTTACCACCACTAATATTCATTGTTGTGCACAGTATGGACAGTAGCTAGACAAGCTGAGGTGACTCAATAGAATCCAGCCCAATTTGTTTCAGGGTTTTTAATTAGTATATTTAAAAAGACAAGGTTTTTTTTTTTTACATTACTTTTCAGATCAGTAATTGACCTGGGCAGGGGGGAACTAGAACCGGGGGCCCAAAAACAAACTTTTATTTTGGGGACCCCCCCCCCCTTGCCCCCCTCCCTGACCATGGGAAATTTTCCAGGACAGCTGTTAGTAATGTAATAATACAAAGGGTAAATATCTCACCATACATATCACCATCATACTGCTACCAAACAAATCCACTATACCAAAACCAATATTACTAATAACTAGTGTTGAGCGATTGCGTTGGCTATCGACATCGATCGATAGTCGATATTCGGCCGCTCTCGATAAGGTTTTTCGACAGTGAGCAGTCGATTATGAGCGATTACCATTAAAGTCTATGGGAGTGCAACAACACCTTCATTATTACACCCAAACAAGGCTGGAGAAGCTGAAATAACATCCACAACAGTCAAATGGATACGTCCTACATCTTAGGCAACACACTTAGGTTATAAAAGTCACAGAAAAAAAGTCACAGACCATTCACTATCCCTGTCTTGTACCACAGCCTGACCCTTAAACCTGCATCACCCACAAATTAAAAAGTGCCAGAAGGCAGTATGATTTGAACCATCATGTTACTTGAACTGGACATTGAAAAATCCCTGTCCTGGAACGCAGCATGAGCCCCAAACCTGCATGACCCCCAGATTTAAAAAGTGCCGCAAAAAGGAGTCTTTCAACCACCATTTTAGTTTCACTGGACATTGACTAAAACTGTCCTGGACCGCAGTATGACCATTAAACCTGCCTGACCCCCAATTAAAAAGTGCCGGGAAAAGGATCTGTTATGTCTGTATCTGTTATGTTTTCATATAATACACGTTATTTTTTGCACCTTTCAATTCACCTGTGGTGGCTATAGAATTTGTGTTTTAAGAGTTTCGTGGAAGCTGCGGCAAGGAACAAAAGCTTGGGTGTGCAAAAGTCAAAAAACACGTATCTGTTATTTTTTCGTATAATACACGTATTTTTTGCACCTTTCAATTCACCTGTGGTGACTATAGAATTGCTGTTTTAAAAATTACGTGGAGTCTGCTTCAATGAACAAAGCGGGGTGTGCAAAAAGTCAAAAAAAAACGTATCTGTTATGTTTTCGTATAATACACGGTTTTAATTTCCCACCTTTCAATTCACCTGTGGTGACTAAGAATTTGCTGTTTTAAAGATTTACGTGATACCCTGCTTCAATGAACAATGCTGGGTGGTGCAAAAAGTCAAAAAAAACACGTAACTGTTATGTTTTGGTATAATAAACGGTATTTTTTGCACCTTTCAATTCACCTGGGGTGAATATAGAATTGCTGTTTTAAGATTTACGTAGATGCGCGTCAATAACAATGCTGGTGTGCAAAAGTCAAAAACACGTAACTGTTATGTTTTGATATAATAACTGTATTTTTGCACCTTTCAATTCACCTGTGGTGAATATAGAATTGGCTGTTTTAAGATTTACGTAGATGCGTCAATGAACAATGCTGGGTGGCGCAAAAGTCAAAAAACACGTAACTGTGATGTTTTCGTACGATACACGGTATTTTTGGCAACAAACAACCTGTGCTTGACTACAAATTGCGGGTTTGTAATTTAAACCCTGCAAGGTGGAAATCAACAGTCACAGGTGAAATGGGTAAAATTGAAAATGAACACCTTCTAAATGTATACTTGAATAAAAAAAGTGGAGTTTTTGCAGCTAACAAAGAGACCTGCAGTTACTAGAAATGATGTTTATCCAATATAATTCAGGCTGCCCAATATCCAGGAAATATTTCAATAGCAAACTGTTAATAATAAAGATATTCCACTACAATGTCTACACTAAGTCTTGGTGAACTATATCCAGTGTTCTTTATAGATAGAGCTTGTCTGTGTTCGCCCGCTTGGGCCCCCCCCGCTCCCACCGCCGTGAATTTACAGCGGTAGATGGGTGCTTTAAAATTCTCTAGCTAACTACATAAAATCTTCAAATCTCTAATCTAACTAAATTGGAAGGGTCCCCAGCTAATAGTGGAGGTTTCTCTGTGCAGAAATAGACAATTTCGCTGACTTTTGGCCACAGGCAGAGCGCAGGTCCTATCCCTATGAACGCTGAGAGACACTGAGGGTGAAAAAAGGAAACGCTGTTCTATGTAAAACGAGGACATTGTGATTTTCCAGCCAATCGCAACCATACACATCCCAGTCATGACGTCGCACACACATCTCACCCTGCTCTATTCTGTAATTTTGATTTGCTGGCCGCCAAAATTACAGGAAGCGCCGAAAAAGGGGCGATCTTAATAGATGAAAGCACAGATTTTTAACCTTAATTATCGCATGATCTGGAAATTTCGATCACCATAAAAACCTTGCCGATTTCAACTTTGTCGATAAAAATCGCTCAACACTACTAATAACCCTATTACATAGGAACCTGATTATACCGCCAGAACATGACCACAAAGTGACTGAATAATACCCCTACACTATTACTGATCAGTACACAAAGACCAATAATACCGCAATATATTGACCATATAGTGGTATATACTAGTGTAAAACAGGCTCTGCAGACTGTAAAATTACCTCAATACAGTGACCATATAGTGGTAGCTACCCGGTACACAGGGGCTTTGCAAATAGTTTTTCTTACATTTAGGGCCTCACAGGTGGGGTCTTGTCTGAGGAGTCGTTCACTTTCTCTTTTCTTCTCTATTCGGTCCCCGACCTCCATGATGACTTGCTCTATCCACCAGTCTTTCCCCGTAGAATTTACAACACAAATACCTGAGACTCCTCACTTTTTTTAATAATTTTCCCAAGTGAGGCCCCCTCCCCTCATAACAAACTCCCCCCCGGGAAGAATTACCCCCTGGAAATTTAAAGGGGGCCCCCCCGTCGGTAGTAGGACAAGGGGCCTCCGGGGGGTAGCTACTATTTAGCACCCCCCGGGGCAGACTAGGTAGCTTGGGGAGATGTAGGCAGCTTGGGGCCCCCGGGGCAGTTTAGGGTTCCTATGTAGGTAGAATGGGGGCCCCCCCGAGCTTTGCCACCCCTGTAGGTAAATTGGCCCCCGTAGATTATGCCCCATTTTAGGCAAAATTTCCCCCCCCTGTAATTAGGGCCCCTTTTAGGCAGAAATTTCCCCCCCATAGATTTTAAAGGGCCCCCTTGTAGGCAGAATAGTTTCCCCCCCCCTGTAAATTAGACCCCCTGTAGGCAGAATACCCCCCCCCCCTAAATTAGGCCCCCTTTAGGGGAATATCCCCCCCGTAGATTAACCCCCTTGTAGGGGAATAGTCCCCCCCGTAAAATTTAAACCCCCTTGTAGGCAAATAAACCCCCCACCGAGATTTTGGCCCGCGTATGCCCCAAAAAGCCCCCCTGTAGGCAGAATGTTCCCCCCTTAGATTGAGCCCCCTTGAGGAAATTCCCCCCCTGTAATTAAGCCCCCTTTTAGGGAATAGTCCCCCCCGTAGATTAGGCCCCCCGTAGGCAAAAAGACCCCCGTAGATTAGGGCCCCCGTAGGGAAAAATCCCCCCTGTAGATTAAAACCCCCTGTAGCATAGTTCCCCCCCCCCCCCAACATTAGGGCCCCTAAAGGCATGTTCTCCTCCCCCCCTTTAGGGCCCCCTGTAGGATAGTTCTTCTCCCCCCCCGTTTGGGCCCCCCCTGTAGGTTTTAGTGCTCCCCCCCCCTTTTTAAACCCCTGTAGGAAAGGCTCCCCCCCTTCCTTTAGAGCCCCCCGGTAGGGAAACTCCCCCCTTCCTTTAGAGCCCCCCAGGTTTCTTTCTTTTCCCCCCCCCCCCTTTTAAACCCCCTTAGGTATTCTCCCCCCCCCCTTTAGACCCCTTAGGTATTCTCCCCCCCTTCCTTAGAGCCCCCTTAGGGATTCTTTTCCCCCCCCCCTTTTCCCTTTTTTTACCCCCCTGAAGTATCTCCCCCCCTTCCGTTTTTATGCCCCTGTAGGTATTCTTCCCCCCCTTCCTCTAGAGCCCCCATAGGGAATCTCCCCCCCTTCCCTAAGCCCCCATAGGGATTAAACCCCCAAATTCCTTAAGCCCCATGTAGGGATTCTCCCCCCCCTTCCTTTAGAGCCCCCCTTTAGGTATTCTCCTCCCCCCTTCCCTTTCCTTTAGAGCCCCCCTGTAGGATTCTCCCTCCCCCTTCCCTTCCCTTTTAGCCCCCCCTGTTGGTATTCTCCCCCCCCCCCCCCTTCCCCTTTCCTTTAAAGCCCCCTGTATGGATTCTCCCCCCCTTCCCTTAGAGCCCCCTGAGGTATTTTTCTCCCCCCTTCCCTTTCTTTAAAGCCCCCCTGTTTGTTTTCCCCCCCCCCTTCCCTTCCTTTTGAGCCCCCTTTTAGGTATTCTCCCCCCCTTCCCTTCCCTTTGTGTCCCCCTGTAGGTATTCCCCCCCCCCTTCCCTCCTTAAGCCCCCTTTAGGGATTTCCCCCCCCCCTTTCCCCCTTCCCTTTGACCCCCCTGGTTTTCTCCCCCCCTTTCCCCCTTTTTTTAGAGCCCCCCCCTTTGGTTTTTCCCCCCCCCTTTTCCCTTTCCCTTTTAAACCCCCCCTTTTGGTATTCCCCCCCCCCCTTCCCTTCCCTTTTGATCCCCCTGTAGGATTCTCCCCCCCTTCCCTTTTCCTTTTGAGCCCCCTTTTTGTATTCTCCGCCCCCCTTCCCTTCCCCTTTAAGCCCCCCTGTAGGGATTTTTTCCCCCCCCCTTCCTTAGAGCCCCCCTTGGGGATTCTCCCCCCCCCCTTTCCCTTTTAGCCCCCCTTTAGTATTTTCCCCCCCCCTTCCCCCCCTTAGACCCCCCTGTGGGATTCCCCCCCCCTTCCTTCCTTTGAGCCCCCCGTGGGTATTCCCCCCCCCCTTCCCTTAAGCCCCCCCGAGGTATTTTCCCCCCCTTCCTTAGACCCCCTTGTAGGGATTTTCCCCCCCCTTCCTTCCTTAGAGCCCCCCTTAGGATTCTTCCCCCCCCTTCCCTTTTCCCTTTAGAGCCCCCTTTAGGTATTCCCCCCTTCCCTTCCTTTTTTGCCCCCCTGTAGGGGTTCTCCCCCCTTCCCCTTTCCTTTTTTGGGGGGCCCCCGAGTTTCTCCCCCCTTTCCCTTCCTTTAGAGCCCCCCCCGTAGGGATTCCCCCCCTTCCCCCTTTCCTTTTTGGCCTCCCTGAGGATTCTCCCCCCCCCTTTTCCCCCAGGCCCCCGTTGGTATTCTCCCCCCCCCCCCCTTCCCTTTCTTTAGAGCCCCCTGTAGGTATTCTCCCCTCCCCCCCCTTTAGGGCCCCCCCCCCTACTCAAACTTACCCGGCCGCGCTCCCCCGGCATCTCCGCTTCATCCCACCCCAAGCCTCTCTTTTGGCTTGGGGGTAGGACAGAAGCTCGCAGGCGGTGCGATACTCATTTCCGCCGCGCCGCCTGCTGAGCGATGTACGGGAGGGGGAGGGGGCGCATATCTCTCCCTGCCCTTTGTTTATCTTAATTTATCGCGCGCACGGACTGCGTGCATACAATTTTAAAGAGGGCCTCTGTGAAGCAAGGGGGGAGCCTGCTGGCGGCGGCGGCCCCCCCCCCCCCCCCCGGCTTTTACAAACCGGCCCCGCAGCTCTGCAAACCCCCCCAGGGAACTGTTTTTTTCACTCCGGCGGGCCCAGAGCGGGATCAAAGGGGGAGCAGAGGTGGTACAGCTGCGCGGGCCCCCACAAGCCACCGGGCCCCGTACAACTGCTACCCCCCGCTACCCCGTGTTACCCCCCATGGGCCTGGGGGGTTTAAACAACTGCTCACCCTTACCATCTTAAATAACATCAAACAAAAAGCCAATTTAAAAAAAAAAATGGTTTTAATAAGTCAGTCTGTTTGCTCTACATTAGCTAAGTTCTCTTGGTTAGAAAGCATTGCAAATAACCTTGTTCAAAGTAATAGTTGAGGCGTGATTTTAGAAACTTATTTAAAATCAAGCACTTTATTTACACATGAAAAACTGCTCTTTTCTATATTCCCCCAAATGCCTAATTACTTAGTTTAAATGTGTAGAAACATGAGTATTATCTTTCATAATGCATTCACTACTTCTGCTTGTTTGCTGATAGAGGAGCTAACAGATGGGTATTTTAGTAGAACAGCGACTGATGTGGAAAAGATTTTACACCGCCCCTCCCCCAAAATTTTTTATGCATATATGGAAAAGCTCAAAGCAAAAGAACAGACTGATAGGCTGAGCTCCAGGAAGCTGCAGTGATACAGGACACGCTAGACAGGAAAAAGCAGAGTTATTAGAAATGTATCGGAGTAGAACGTCAGCTGTTTTGTCCTGTGTTCTGGAAAGAGATTACAATACAAACGTTCTGGGTTGTTACTATAATAAATGCTCGAGAGAAACAGATCATTAGATGAAAAGTAAATAGAGATTTTTATTAAATAAAGTTTAATTAGTAATATTTTGGAGTTTTAGAGAAAATAGGTTCCTAATGAGAGAGAAAAGTAGGGCCCTCTGTAGAGAACTAAAAGTGAACCTGTTTGGTGGTTTATACCCCACTATCTGAGAGCAGGAAATGATAGAGGGAGAGAAGCTGAGCTCTGTGATATATGATTTACAGCAGGATTTTTGAGTACAAAGCAGAGAAAATACTGATAAGGTGGCGTCCACACGGCAAAGGACAAATACTGGTCGCATTCTGAATTAGAATCTGACCAGTATTTTCCACTTGTTTTTCGTTATTTTGCACTTTTTTATGGTTTTCAAATTCGGCCATCTCATTAAATTGAATAGTTGAATTTTCTACTGTTTTGCGGATTATTGAACATGTTTTAAGTTTTTTGCAAAACGGTCAGTTTTGAAATCCAACCTACAGCTTCGATTTTCTATTGTTATCTATGGGGATGATTTAACATTAGGATTTTGATGGTTTTCAAATCCAAAGTCTATGTCAAAATCTGACTGTAAAACCATCTCGTGTAGACATACCCTAAGGCTAGATCCACACAGCAAAGTGAAAAAGCCATCCAAAATCCGCCGGCATTTTCATTTTCCTGGATTGTTTTTTCACCACAAAAAATGTCAGTCAGATTTCAGACTCTCGGCGGCCCTGTTCGGGCTGTGGGTATCCTACGACAGTCCCGCGGTATATACAACATATTCTATATTTCGGCAGTTGGTTTTCGTTTCGTTTCGTTTTTGTTGGCCAAAACATTGGACCATGGAAATGCCACAAACAAAATACACTACTTGCTTTAATCTAACCAAAAAATTATCGCAAGGAAGTTAAAGTAAATTGTTACCCCCTTGTGTATAATTACCACCATTTAGTGACCAAATAATTCCAAAGGACACTAAAGACGTCCAGGCCCCCTAATCCTTTAGTAAATACCAGCAAATTCACATAAACTTGAAATACACAAGGAATTGGGATCATTACAAAAATTCAATAAAGACCAGGTTAAACAGTAAATTTTTTTCAGAAAAGAATGAAGACTGTAAAGAAAAAAACAAAAACCAAAATCATGCTGTGTAACCTAGGCTTAAACTTCCCTTAAGGCAATTTTTATTAGTTTACCCCACTCATTACTGTTGGCATTTGTCTGCTCTGGAGACCAACACAACTGAACCCTGAATTTTGGGAAACATGCAATTAATTCCCAAGGAAAGGAACTTTCATTACAAAACATTCTCGCTTTCTGAAATTTCAGAAAAAGGGCCATCTTTTCAATAAAGCAGGACTTAAAAAGCTGACTATTCAAATCAGAAAAACTTCCGGGCTAACAAAAGGAAAAACCCACTATACCCAACCCACTCGAAAAGCTGAAGGCCCCCTTAAAAAGGCTGCAAATTGAAGCGTTTATTCGCAAAGTCTAAAAATCTTCTCGGCTACCAAACAAAAAATGACACTTCAGATGGGCGCTTAACAAAAGTGGCTAACACTGTGAAGAAAATACAAAGCCATACCAATGTTAAATTAAGACACCCCCTTAAGTAACTTTACAGTAGTTGCCTGGAGATGTATTAAGTAATGTGCTTCTCTTAAGAATTGCTAATCCCAGATTCTTTTTAAACCTGTAAAACTTTAAAACGAAACCTCCTTGAAACCCCCATTTTTAGGATTCCAAAAATTCCCCACCCAGTAAAACCCCCAAATCCATTCCTTCCAAACAAAAGGATTATCAAAGAAAGGATTCCGATGAAACGTCGCCTTGTTTGTGTATTGTCCTGTTAACCCTTACCAAAACTTACCTTTGTTTATTCAAGTAAATTAACCCTTGAAAAACAAAGAAGTTTGATCAATAGCTAAGGACTACTAACAAAGACAGGGGGCCAAACAATTTTCAAAAAACCTTTTCTAAAACAGTGGGGAAAACCCCAAACGAACTATGGGATGGTGAGAAGCCAAAGGGAAAACACATTAAAATGTTTGGTTGTAAAGTATTCATGTATATCCCAGAAAGAAACGCACCAAACTCCAAAACAGAGCAGTGGAGGGAGTTCTAGTTGGATACGGTGATAACGCAAGGGATACAGAATCCTGACCTAAAACAGAAAGATTTTTCTTTAGCAACATGTCACTTTTATTGAAGAATTAAAGGAGGTGTGATGACTACACTAGAATCAAAAACAAAGGGGAAAAAATTTCAGTGATCAAACGACCACTGCATCCTCCGAACAAAAAATTGAAGTCAATACGAACTCAGATACCATGAGTGAGATGACACAACCCACCCCCAAAAACAGAACCAAGGCGTTCAGCATAGAGAAAACAAGGGAAAAGCACCACGCGTCTCTCATACAAGGTGAGTGCAGTTAGCGTCCATAACCCGCATCCTGGGAAGAAATGTCTCAACTCCCGACAGGGAAACCAATAAATGGATAAAAGCATGCAAAGGAAGAAAAAAAAATTTTCTGCGTACACTAAAACGTTGGTGCAACAGAACTGCCGACAGAAGAAAAGCTATTGGCTGTAAAAAGGACTTTTAAAGTTAAATACAATGCTGAAGGCACCATTTGAAAGAAAAAAGCAAGACTTTGCCAAAAATTTTTGGATTAACTTCCCCCCCCGAAAAATATGGAGAAAAGGGGACTACCTACGATGAGACATTCGCTCCAGTGGTTAAACAGCCACTATCAGAACTTTACTCTTCGTTAGCAGCTATCAATAAAAAAGCAGGTGAAACATTTGATGTAAAAACTGCTTTCCTGCAATGGTGAATTAACAAAAGACATTTACATGGAACAACCACCATTGGGTTCAAAGAAAGAACAAAGACCAAACCTAAAATGCAAACTTCAGAAAAATATATAAAGGTCTAAAGCATGCCGCCAGAGCATGGAATATGAAATTAAATGAGGTCCTTAACCCAATGAATCTTTAAACGAGTAAGGCAGACCCCTGCCTGTACACGAAGAGACGACAGACAGATGGCTTTTTGTGCTTATTTTTTGTTGATGATCTTTTTAGTCTGTTTTGAGCGAGAAGGGATGAACAAGGAATACACAAACCTTGAATCAGAATTTTTGAGACCAAAGACTTGGAAACATAAGTAACTACCTCGGGATTCAGATCGAAGGAGGAAAAGGAAGTTTTTCTAAATCAGCACACAAATACAGGAAATAATCGGACATTTGGAAATTGGAAGATGCAAAAACAGCAAAATCTCCGATGGAAACCACTATTTTGGACAAGAAATGAACAATCAAGACAAAAATTGCTTACCAAGCGATAACCAAAACAGAAGGCCCCTAGAAAATTGTGTATATTGCCACTGCTACAAGACCAGATATTGCAGCACCCGTCGAATTTTATGCAGAAAAACCTTTATGCCCAAATCACAGGATTGGAATAGTGTAAAGAAGTTTATACGCTATTTAAAGGGAACTCTGCACTCTAAACTGAAGTTACCCCAAAAATAACAAGTGTGACCTAAAGGGTACGTTGACGCTGATTGGGGCCGGGGACCCGGGCGAAAAGAAAATCCACCAGTGGTTATCTTTTCTTGTTTCAGGTGGCGCTGTAAGCTGGGCTAGCAAAAACAGCTGTGTGTAACACACTCATCAACAAGGCAAGTAAAGTTGCCCGCAGCGCATGCAAGTCAAGAGGTCAAACGGGTACGGCAACTATTGGGCGACTTGGGTCAACAACAGTTGGAACCAACGAAGGTCTTTGAAGACAACCAAAGGATGTCTTGGCACTCACACAGATGGAAAGAGTCAACCCAAAAACCAAGCATATCGAATTTAAGTTTCCATTTTCCCGCGGGATCTTCAAGAAACAAGAAGTTCTTGGAATTAACAGTACTCGGCCCAACTGAGGAAATGCTCCCCAGATATGTTCACGAAGCCTCTGAGTACAGAAAATTCATTCTAGGCTCATGAAGAAGCTCAGCCTGATGGACTAAGCTTAGCTGTTGAAAGGGGTGTTGAAAGAATATACAACAGCTACAGCTTATGTTAAAAGAACTTAAGTCCCTACAGACCGTAGGTGGGCTGAGTTATGGTATTAAGTGTTCTTGCTTAAGCATTGCTATGCTAATTCTTGTTACTGTAACTGTTACGCATCTCTCTTTTATCCTCCATTTTTGTGATTCACATGTACAGCATGTAATGGTAGCCATGTATCTCCAGTAAACATCTTAAATGGATTTACTTCCACAACGGTCTGTATGCCTTTGCTTCTACTCCAGATAGCTGCAATCTGCAACACTACAGTGGTCGGGATCAAAGCATGCTCTGATCCCAGCGGTTTCAAGCCCATGCCACGTTTATTAGTGGGCATGGCATCTACATGGTTAACAGAGGGAGGGGGCTCTGTAGAGCCATAGGCATCCACATTTTATGGAAATATGTAAGTGTATATAGACATTTTGCACAGTACAAAAATTGTATCTACTATTACTGTACCAAAGTAGAAAAAGAAAAAAAACAGAAAAAAGTAATAAATCCTTGAGAATATGTTTAAAGCACCCCAGCATATGTTTGTGTGATACAGCTGCTCTATAAACATTTCAATCCAACTCATTCATTATAATACTATACAACAGTGGGGCGATACAGGTAAACTGCTCTCTGCCACTATGAATATTGTCATTTAAGCATATGACATTACAACAATGAAAAATTCTAATCTCCCACTGCCAAGACAGACATTGACTATTTTGCAATTCCTCAAACATTTTACATTGAGAAAGTCCCTTGCTATACAGAAGTATATAAAAGTTAATGGAGTTCACATTCCAGCTTTAACAACCCCAATGCTTAGGGCATATAATTATTGCCTGCTATGTGTTACAGCTCCCTTATGGATAGACAGTCCGGTGTGAATTCTTCCATAGCTTTGTAGCGCTGCAGTTGCTGAGCAATATCTTGTTACAAAGATTCAGGAGTTTTACTATGCACAGACCGTTCCTCAGTCTCATTTGGGGAGAAAGCCTAATTAGAATGCTAAGTTTAACACATCTAATTAGATTACTGAAAATTTATATTTCATAATAAATATTAAGACAATGTATTGTTTTCTAAGTGACTCTCTTGCCAGCAGCACCACATGTAAATCTCAGCTGCTTAATCCTGCCTACCAGACAGTGTACACTGTTTTTGTAATGTTCTCTTCATGTTCTCTATGACTGTTGTTTTACCTGTGCCCTAAACCTACCATTTGTATTAGTAATATTAGTCATTTCCACTGCACTGCATCAAGTTTGTCTTGCCAGGTAATACAGTGCCCCAAATGAATGACTCAAGCAGGTGACTTGGTTGCTGAAAAAGTATAATTACATATGATTTTTTACTTCATCATGATGATTTTTTTTTTATAAATTAATTTATCTATCCTCAAGGCACAAAAACAGATTGTCACAGTATGACACCTGGCTTCATTGACCTAACCAATACGTCATGTTCTGCAAGGAGAACTGTGCCTTTTTTCATTTTTTATTTATATTTTTATTCAAAAATCTAGCTTTCCTTAACAAGAAACTTCAACTATTTGGTATATTCGTCTTTCGTTTTCCCTTCAAACTTTTTGCAACTTGAATTAGTGTAGGACAAGCCTACAATGGCAAAGTCTACAAGCTCCTTATTAAGGGCCACATGTATGAAAACTGTTTAGGTCTAAAATTCACTTTTTTGCCCATAGCAACCAATCAAAGCACCCTTCATTTTTCCAGAGCACCATATGAAATGAGAGGGGTGCTCTGATTGGATGCTAAGGGCAAAAAAAGTGAATTTTAGACCTAGACAGTTTTCATACATGTGGTCCTAAGTTCCTACAAGCTCATTAGTACATTCCATGGGAACAGATACATTGCAAAATAACTGTGGTATATATTACAGAGCAGTCACTTACTTGCATGGTGTGGTCCATGTACACAGGACAGTCAAAAATATCAGTACCATTCTCGCTGGGTTTGATATTCTCAAGATGTATAGGAGTTATTATGATGTATGGTAATGGATTTGTTCTATTCCTATAGCAAAAACATACATAATAAAGGGTTTTTACTTAACACTTTTTTGTTATTCAAAGCAGTGACTATCACTTAATATTATATATTGCATGTACAAAAACACAAACATGAGAACCCCAGTGTAGCAACAGTAGGTAGATCATTCTACTTATCTTAGGCACCCAATAGTTTTTTTGTGCAAGAAGTTGGCATTTATTGGTTTGTGAGCCTATCATATGCTTTGAACCAAGTCCTTAAGTCTACAGGGATATTATTGCTCCTTTACAGGTCCCTGTTACCAAAAGAAACACACTCATATTTCTATAATCAAAAATGCCTACTTATTTGAGATCAGCAGTGACACTGTATGGTTAGGAGAAGCAAGGCTATATATCTGAGGGTTATATACTGCCCTTCTACCCACTAGCAAGTCTGAAAGTTTAGTCTTAATAAACATGAATGTAGACTTCTGTCCCATACTCTCAAGGTCTTTGTGCAACTGCACAAGACAATTATTCAGCATATACTAGTGTATCTCAAAAAATAGAATATCACTGAAAAGATAATTGATATAAATAATTTAAGTCAAATGGAGAAACCCATATATTGTATAAACTCATTACGGTATCAATAACAAGGTTTAATATAATACATTTATGAGCCCTATAAAAAATAAAAAGATAGTCCTGGAGAACACCTTTCATTTTCGATGACACTCTAATTCAAATTTTTTGAGATACACTAGTATTCTCTTTCCCAGTTCTCTTAGGAGTTTGGTATTTAACATCATCCCATACTATTATAGGGATGGAGTTCCGTTTCTCAAAGACAAAAAAAAAACAAAGAGTTGTTCAGCTGTGTATAGACCCCGCTAATAAGAGTAATAAGTCTTGAGTACCTTGATTCTTTCAGGAGATTAGTGTTGAAATCCCAGGCTGCATGTTGTAATACAAGGCCCTTGAGGCAGAGTGGATACAGCTCACTGTCAGGTTTACATTCTGGAGATTCTACAATGTAACACCGAAGAGCAACCTGCAGGCAAAACACATTAGCTCATTCAGGAACTTTAAAATCTAACAATACAAAACAGACATTATTTTAGCTACATTTAGTGGACTGCATGCATTTTCAGATTCAGCCCCTAGTCCCAGTAGAGCTCTAATTTGACAGTCTTTATCTGAATAACAAAAGCACACTAGAACTACTAGAGATGGGCGAATTGATTCTAACGAAGTGGAATTCGTTTAGAATTTTCGGAAAACTTCGGTTCTGAACGAAGTCGAAGTTTGGGGGACTTCGCGTGAACGAAGTGTGCTTTTCATTGATAAAATGGCTGCGAGCACATGGCGTTACATGGGGCAAAGAACTTTGGGAGGAAGAAGGGCATAGCCTGCATGACATGTGCAGAGGTGAAGCCAATCAGAGACCGGCGGGATTCTGTGACGTCCACCGCACTATATAAGTCCGGCGCGAACGCTGGGACTCATACCGCTCTCACTGTACTGAGTAGGGAAGTGCTGCCGCGCTGCTTATGATACTGATACTAAAGAACTCATTTTTATACAGCGATTTTTGGGGGGTGTCTCAGCTTGTCTCAGAGACTGCTTCTCTTAACGTTCTATTTCTGATTTTGTGGGTTTTGGAACTGAAGTCCAGTGTGTGTCCAATGCAGCTGCATATACATTTTAATGCTATCTGCTCACAGCACATTGAATATCCAAGGGTGATCTAAGCCTGTTCCTGTTGTATTCATTTAAAGAAACAGCGTTTTTACAATACAAATACCACTTCATTTTGGCTGCTCAATTCTTTTGCGCAATTTACATCAAGGGGTTAATTAAGCGTTGTTCTACTGCGTTGGAGACTAAAAGAAACCGTCTTTTTCACCGGCAAAAAAGACATTTTTCCTGTAGCATAATTCCCAACCGAAGGTTAATTACAAGTTTTTCTCTTGTTGTGTAGTGTAAAATACACGCCATTGTAACATGCTACAAAGCTGGTAGTTTTTGGTTGCTCAATTCTTTAGCGCAATTTACATCCAGGGGTTAACTAAGTATTTTTCTGCAGTTATACTCAGTAAAAGAAACTTTGTTTTTCACCACCAAAGAAGAAATTCTGTAGCATAATTCATATCCGAGGTTAATTAAGCCTGTTTGTGCTTTTATATTCAGTAAAATACACAGAGTTTTTAAACGGCACATACAAGTCAATTTTTCCTGCCCAAAATTTTGGGAGCGCAATTATACCCAAGGGGTTTTACCCAATTTTAGGGGGTTTCATTTGGATCAAATACAGGGGTTTTTATCAATACAATATTTTCTCAAACAGGTCTTATTTTTTAGTACAAACGTTTTTCAAAAAAGAGGGGCAGCTCTTCCCGCGATGGCAGTGACGAAACATTCCGGGAGCAGGCCCGGGTCGCAGCACACAAGGGACATCGCAGCAGGGTCACTCGGTGAGGCCACAAATCCCCGCTGCATCTACGCCGGTGCTTACCAAAACCCCAAAGGGGTTTTGATTGGTTGACAGGCCACTCCTCCCAATACACTAAAAACCCCACCAAGATCGGGGGAACCTCAGACAAAACCCCCTTATAGGCATGGGCCCGGGAGCGGTCACCGCCCCACCGTCCTCAACCCCCTCTGTCCCCATGCTTTCCCTCAGCCAAGATCTACTTTTGGGGCTGGCTCAGCGCCACTATAACGGGGATGAACAATTTGGGGACACAGTCACGCTACGGGCACAAAAATGGGCCCAATATCCCCTGCTTTTTGCATGGGGCGCAAAAAGAGGGGGGTGGAAATGGGAGGTCATGTTGGAGGGGTCAGCCTCTGCATACCAAACCCGGGTGATGGGGCGCAGTACATGAAACCAAAAAAGGATGAAGTAGCCAACGCAATTGGGGCCGGGTGAAGAAAAGGTCAGGAGAAGAGGTCACTTGCGCGCAGGCAGCGGCAGCCAGCAAGGGGGTTGTGTCCCCTATCAGCGGGGTACAGCAGGGGATCGGGACCAAGGGGGCCACGATAAAAAAACCCCCATCGCGGGTCCAAGAAAGTAGGGGCACAGGGCTCATGGGGCAGCGGCAAATACACCATCAGCGTTGGGTAAAACAGCTACTCCATGGCATTCTTTGATAAACACCGGAGGAGCCGAAAGGGTATATGTAGAATCTGTGGGCAAAAGTGAAGCGGGCCGGGGAGCTAACGTTGGCACCACGGCCCTGCTCAACACATCAGTGTCCCATCCGGGGCCTGGAAAAACTCTCAGATGTGGGGGTCCATTCTGCCGCCGCGCAGCAGCACGCCAGGGCATGCACCATTACAGTAGTAAAGGCTCCACCCCCTCTGCAAAGGGAGCTGTTCTCTTTGACTCCTCTCCCCTCCAGTTCCCCCCCCGCTACTCATGGGCCACATCGTTCAGCGAGGCGATTCAAAGAGAAACAGTATGCTCCAACCCCTAAGTCACAGCTGACCTGCCCTTCCAAGTTTTTGGACTGCATCCCTCCCTTTCCAAAAGGTGGGCTCGCAAAACCCTTCAAGAACTAATGGGTTTTTGCCGAGCCAGATGGGGAGTACCCCCTGTGAACTTTGATGTCACCATGGGAGCTATCGGACACCTCCTTTTTTTGAGGGGCCCTTCGAGGGGCCACATATTTGTCATCCCAGGACTTGGTGAATAACCCATTCCACTGCTTTTAGTCCCGGGAAAAGATCGAAAAATCTGTCTGGGCAGGGGGCTGGGGAAAGTCGACTACATCCCGCCACAAGAGTCCGGTGGGAATGAAATGGAGGAGGGGGAGGGGAAAGGGCATTGGGGCAGAAGCCCTTGTCTGGGGAAATGGTGGGTTTTCTACCCAGGGACAAGAAAGAGGAGCAGACACTGGGGGAGGTAATGGAGATGAGGGGAAACAGGCAGTGACCCCAACACCCCTGCAATACAGTGGAGATGGGGCAGGGGGCCCCCGAGTACTTGGGGCAGATGCCCCCAGCATGCGATTTCCCGGCAGTGACCCGAATAGTCACATCCTCAGAGGGGTGACTCTGGGCCCCCACCCTATTGGACCCCGCACCGGGGCCAAAAAAGGGAGCCCTTTTTCCCACTATGAGAGGGAGAACAAACCAAATACTATAGGGGAAAACCTCCAATCCCGTTGGCCGCTGCCCAAAGTGCGGCAAAAGCCCCCCCTCCGGGGCCCGTGGGGGTTTGGGACAAGCGGGGGTTCAGTGGCAGGGCCATCGTTACCCCCAAAAAAACCCGCTTTCCACGGGAAAGGGAGCGACGACCTTTGCAAAATGAATCAGGCGTGGGTGGCCAGGGTTTTTCCACAACCAATGCATTAGGCGTCAACACATCACCAACACCCCACCCAAAAGGAAAATCCCCCCCCCCCGGGGTTAAAAAAAAATACCTTCCTCGCCAATATTCGATTTCCGCCCCCCCTGATGCCAACAACGCTGACAGTTTTTTCCCCCGCCACCAACCCCTTTACCAGGGGCGGGTTTCCCCCCACCTCCACCTCTGTCATTGTCCACTTTAAGACCCCATGCCCGCTTTGCTGGTCCGTGACATCCAAATTTTGTCATTTGCCACCTCTGACCTCATGCTGTTTCTCCTTCCACCGCCCCCCCCCTCTCTGTTTTTTGCTACTCTGTGGCCATCCATTTTTGCCACCCCAAATTCATTGTGCCACTGTCTACCTCATGGCTGCCCCCCTTTTACCCCCATCTCTGCATTGTGCCACTCGTGGCCACTCCTGTTTTTTTTCCCCCTTTGCCACCTCCAAATGTCATTGTGCATGCCTACCCTGCTGCCTGCTGTTATCCGCAACTCCCCACTGGTGTCTTTGTGCCCCTCTGGCCACTCCTGTTTTGCCACCCCCAAAGTCTTTTTGCCACTGCCCCGACCTCATGCTGCTGCTTCCTGCCCTCCACACTGTGTCATTTTGCCACTCTGGTGGCCTACCCATTTTTTTGCCACCTCCAGAAGTCATTTTGCCACCCTGCCCCATGCTCTGCTCCCGTGACCTCCCTTTTGGTTCATTGTGCTACTTTTTGGGCCTACCCTGTTTTTTGCCACCTCCAAAAAATTTCATTGTCCCACTGCCACCTCATGCGCTGCCTGCGTTGAGCCGAAACTCCACATGTTCATTTTCCACTCTGTGGCCTACCCCTTTTTTTTTCCCCCTCCAGAATGTCTTTGTGCCACGCCTGACCTCAGCTGGCTTCCGGCCCCCACCTGTCTTGTGCCACTTGGGGCCACTCCTTTTTTTGCCACCTCCAAATGCATTGTCCCACTGCCTAACCCCCTGCTGCTGCAGACACCTCCACACTGTGTAATTGTGACACTCTGTGGCCTACTCCTTTTTTTTTCCCAAACTCCAAAGTCATTGTGCCACTGTCTGACCTCATGCTGCTGGTGGCTCTCTGTAACCCCACACTGTGAAATTGTGCCACCTTGGCTTATTACTTTTTTGCCACCTCCAAATGTCTTTGTCCACTGTCTACCCACTCGGGGCTGCCCCCGTCCCCCTCCCACTCTGTCACTAATGTTGCCCCGAGTTTCCAGTTGTTTTTTTCCACTTTCGCGGGCATATTTACAGCAACTTTCCCGTTTCTTTTTTTTTGGTCATTTTCCCCTTTAAGTCCCAGGGAATTTTATATGAAGCGTCTAAGAGCCGGCAGCCCCATGGCTGTCATACAAAACCACATTGTATGAAACCAAACCAAGCTCCCTCTGCTATTGAACAGGGGCACAACGCTACACACCCTGCAGCCTTTTGTGCAGCCGGGAAATAGCTGTTTTTTTTAACCGAATTCGTCCAAAGTAATTCGGACCAAATTTATTTTTGTCGGGAAATTCGGCAAAGGGACCAAACCGAATTTTTGAGAAATTCACCCAGCTCTAAGGACAACACAGCAAATGTCAAAATGCTGTCCAAATTTGCTGTTGGCCCCATACAGTTGAATGTACGGGAATCCGATGGCAATCCGGTGGAATTCTGCGGAATATGCAACATGTTGTATATTCCGCTGGGTTTTTAAATGGACGGTAAAAAATCTGTGCTGTGTAAAATCAAAAGCACAGTTTTTTTATTGCTGCCCTATGTGGGCACAGGGAAACCGTCGGATTTTCAACGGATTCAAAACACTAAATCCGCCGAAAATCCGACGGTAAACCTGTGCTGTATAGACCTAGCCTAAAGCAATGAACCTATTTTTTGGAGTGAAGTGTGGAAGAAACTTAGACTAGGAGGAAGGCAGTATGAACATGGAAAATATACAGACTGCCCCCCCATGCAAATGTTGTTCTAGGTTATAAAACAATGCCAACCATGGAGACACGATGCATCCATCTGCTCCTTTATACTAAAGATAACTAAGTGAGCTATGGGAATACAGTCAACGAAAGGAAGATATTGTAATACCAAAGCACATATCATGCCCAAACTGTAACCTTACCCTAAAAAGGCTCTCAAACCAGGTGATCGGAATAGTTGAAGGTGGATTTTATCACATTATTTAAATAACTATTACATCCTAATGATATATGTTCAGGACAGGCTCTATTTAATAGCATAACATACCCTTGATATATCTCTAGTTTGAATTCTGAGAGTCAGAGTCTCTGTATTTATAGGGAAACTGTCAGGCTGACTCAGCTCAAAGCATATTTTATACATTTTTATTGGATACCTGCAGTAAAAGTCAATTAATGTATGTTTTAAAACTGGCAGTTTCTATGATCTTTCTACAGTTTCATTTATCTCTGGGGTATCTATATTGGTTTAAATCATGCACATTAAAACAGAAAATATTGATCTTTGTCCTAAAACCAAAATTATCATTAATACTGTAAAATGTCTGTTGTTCAGCTTATTTAAAATGTTCCCTGCAGCTCATATCAAGGGGCCATCTTGCAATGCTACAATTACATGCCGGAAGTTACTGTAAAATATCCTATACTACTTTAGTCAAAAGGTCAGAACCCTTGAACCAATGATCCGGTTCTCACTTGCCCTTGATACTGCACAGATATAGATAAACTTTACTAAATAAAGCCCAATTATAAACTGACATTTTAATTTACTTTATTACTAGATGTTTGAAGAAGTTTTAAGTGGTTTTCTGCAGGACAAGTTGTACAAGGTTGATTACCTTTTTTTATCTAATATGTACACACTAAAGGTGGTAGTCAATAAACCTAATAACCTCAAAACCACAGATTCTAAGAAATAAAAATAACTAAAATGTAACCTTAAATAATAATAATAATTTCACAAAAATTCCACCCAGCTAATGTATCAAACCAAAATGTAATAACAAAAGGGTCTCACAATCCATGAAATCATTATACAGTATCTCAGAAAAGTGATTACATTCCTCAAATTTGTGTCAATATTTTTTAACTGTATATATTTTCATGGGAAAACACTGAAGATATGACACTTTGATACAATGTAAAGCTTGTATCAGTCCACACATCCAAAATCCAACGGCATTTTCACATCGCTGGACCACGCCGCCGTTATTTGCACAAAAAAAACGGCTGTCGGATTCCCAGCGGCCTAGTACATTTGAGCTGCGGGAAACTGACAGAGGTCCAGCGGAATATATAACAGTTTCTATATTCCTCCAGACAGCCGGCGTTTTAGGTTTCCTTCAGTAAAAAATATGTGCTGTGTAGATTACAGCATGGATTTTCTATTAAGGGCTACACAGCACAGGTTACAGTTGAATTTTTGGCAGATTCTAAATACTGAATCCGCCAAAAATCCAACCCTAAAACTGTGCTGTGTAAACCTAGCCTAACAGTGTAAATTTGGTATGCCAGCAATGTCTAAACTGCTGGCAACAAAAGTGAGTACACCCCTAAGTGAAAATTGACAAATTTGCCCAAGTGTCTTTTTTTCCCAGTGTATGTAAGATTCTGCGCTCCTCCACTTTACATTATGAGATGCCCCACAGATGCTCTATAGGGTTTAGGTCTGGAGACATACTTGCCCAGCTTGGAGATGTGTTTGAGGTCATTATGTTGGAATACTGCCCTGTGGCCCAGTTTCAGAGGGAAAGGGATCATGCTCTGCTTCAGTATGTCACAGTACATGTTGTCATTCACGGTTCCATCAATGAACTGTAGTCCCCCCCTAGCCAATAGCATTCATGCAGCCCCAAACCATGACACTCCCACCACCATGCTTGACTGTAGGCAAACACATTTGTTTTGCACTCTCACCTGGTTTTGTACACACGTTTTGACAACATCAAACCAAATACTTTTAACCCCCTAAAAACCAAAGGGACATGTTCCGTAATCCATGCCCCTTAGCCCTTTTCAAACAGAAACCTTTCAGGCTCTTTGTGCTCATCTTTAGAAAGTTTCCCCTCTAATACAGCCTGCGACCATTTGATGTATTGGGGCATAATCTGAACTGACACTGACAGTCTGGCCCCACACCCCTTTAACCACTACAGCAATGCTGGCAGCACTCTTTTGTCTATTTTGAAAAGATAATTGCTGGGTATGAAACTGAGCATTTTCACTCATTGCAACAACTTCTTTGGGTTGATCATGGTGAGGCCTGTTCTGAGTGGATTTTTTTTTGTTTAAACCACTATATGGTCTTGGCCACCATGCTACAGCTCAGTTTCTTCTTATGGCCTAGGCCATCTTTATATCAAGCAAAAATTCTTTTTTTCAGTTCCTCAGACAGTTCTGTGCCATAAGGTGCCATATTGAACTTCCAGTGACCTGTATGTTAGAGTGTGAGAGCAACAACACCAAATTTAACACAACTGCTTCCCATTCACACCTGAAACCTTGTAAACTTAATGAGTCACTTGACACTGGGGAAGGAAAATGGAAAATTTTCACTTAGGGGTTTACTCACTTCTGTTGCCAGTGGTTAAGGCCTGTGTGTTGAGTCATTTAAAGGGCACATCAAATTGACACTGTTATACAAGCTGTATATTGACTACTTTACATTATATCAAAGTGTCATATGTTCAGTGTTGTCCCATGAAAAAATATAATAAAATATTTTTAAAAATGTTAGGGGTGTATTCACATTTATCATATATTGATATACTAGTATAACTATGTCATGTATCCAAATCCACTTTAATATGCCAAAAGTAGTCCCATCATTGTCACAATAATCACCAAATAATTTGTGCCTTAATGAGGAAAGGGACCAATGTTGGTGATGGCAATCTCTTCACAGTGCTGTGGAATATGTTAGACATATTTAAATGAATAAAAAAGCTAATGGCCATCCTTCTGTCCGTTTTTACAGGCAGCACATAAATGCTATAGGCAATCAGTGGCCTCTGCGGTCACAAGCCATACTAACTGCATCACCAATCAATTTCAAATGTTGCAAATATCATTTGGCAGAGATAACTTGCTGCATCAAGTTATCTTTATCTCAGGACACAACAAAGGCTATTGAAAAGCTTGAGATAAAGTTCTGTGTCACAGTATCATAATGCATTGCAGGTCAAGTTAACCTTTGCTACATCTGTATTTTACAGTGTCTGTAGCTCCTCTTTTTTTCTTTCAAAACTGTCAACCACTTCAATGTTATGACTAATTGGCTCTTGACACGATTCCCCGAATTAGGTCAAGTTATATTACAAAATGAATATTAAACATTAGCGGACACAAATATTGTACTCTACAATTCTACTTTAGGGTATTTCTATGATTAAAAATTATATGCACAATATGAAGGAGATAATGAAAATTGTAGAACATGTTGCATGATATGTTAACTACATACAAGTACATACAGTGCATCATCAAAGGTTACAAATATACAGTACCTTATGCAATAAGTACCCATGATGAAGTGCAAACTCCGCTTTCAGTGCCAGCAGCAAGGCCTCTGGGTTAACCAGCCCTCCAAGGTTTACAGAGGTCAATCCTTTATTTTCATCCTTGGCAAATGGCATGAGTCCCTTCTTCAACCACAGCTTCAGCTGCCCATGGTTTCTGTGCAGACCTGGACAACGTAAAAATGTCAGACAATGCAAACTCTTGTACCCAGAACAGTAAATGTTTATGTGCTTTTGGCGCCGTTCAGGAAAGATTTATAGCTACATTAAGCTTTTAGATAGTGAAAAGTAGGTGTTAAAAAATGGACTTTGAATGGCTTTCCTGACCCTCACTGCTATTTTTCACACCATTTTATTTTCTCTACGACCACTATAGTCCAGTTATTTCAGACCATTTCAAATTAGAGAAATCTATATATCTTGACTACGCAGCAGCTTCTTTGACTTATTGGTATAGAATTTTCCATATCCAATGCAGTACAGTATCCAGCCAAGCTAACAAGTTGGCATTTAGATATTCCATCTGTTTGTTTAAATTCTTTTCCAAGTCTGTAAAATGACACAAAAAGCTGACAGCCTACCAAATATTATAAAATACACAAGATGCTGCTTTTGTGTCAAAATATAATATACAGTATGTTCTTAGTTTACTCATTCAGTATAACACAAGGCATTATGGAAAAGGAGCTGAGAAGCTCAAGTGCCCTCTATTGGATGTAACAAATCCTCAGTTTTTTGCTTTTGACCCACCGAGTCTTTAGAAAGCAAAAGGGATATTAGCCAAACCAGCATCACTCATCTGCATACAGTCATTTTGGGATTTTGACCCTCATCAGTGCTGAGCAGAGCGATACTGGGTGGGAGGCAATGAGTGGCTCAGAAAGGGAAAATCTCTCCTTGGGGAGAGCACCATATAGGTGTGTGGAGATTTAAAATTGCCTTTTGTACTCCACGAAGCATCTGCATATCACAAGGCATTACGGGAAAGGAGCTGAGAAGCTCAAGCGCCCTCTATTGGATTTAACAAATCCTTAATTTTGTTTGACCCACTGAGTCTTTAGAAAGCAAAAGAGATTTTAGCCAAGCCAGTATCTCTCATCTGCATACAGTGCCATTTCGGGGTTTTGCCCCTCATCAGTGCAGAACAGAGCAATACTGGCTGGTTGGGTGGGAGGCACTGAATGGCTCAGAAAGGGAAAATCTCTCCTTGGGAAGAGCACCATATAGGCGTGTGGAGATCCGAAATTGGCTTTTGCACTCCACGAAGCATCTGCATATCACAAGGCATTATGGGAAAGGAGCGGAGAAGCTCAAGCACCCCTATTTTATTCATTTTACAGTCATATGGGAAAAAATTTGGGCACCCCCATTAATCTTAATCATTTTTTAGTTCTAAATATTTGGGTGTTTGCAACAGCATTTCAATTTGATATATCAAAAAACTGATGGACACAGTAAATTTCCGGATTGAAATGAGGTTTATTTACTAACACAAAATGGCAATATCATTAAACCAAATTTTTTGAGGGTGCAAAAATTTGGGTCCCCTTATCATTTTATTTGATTTGAATATCCTAACTACTTTTTACTGACTTTCGAAGCACAACATTGGTTTTGTAACCCTCAGGGCTTGAACTTCAAGCCGGTGTACCAATGATGAAAAAGGTATTTAAGGTGGGGCCCAAATTTCAAATTTTTCCTTTTTTGAATCTCCTGAAGGGGCGGGTCATGGGCTCCTCAAAACAACTCTCAAAAAGACTGAAAACAAAGAAATTTTTCAAAGTTGTTTTAGGGAAAGGGAAAAAAAATTTCTCAGAATTTTCCTTAGTTTCCACGTAAAACAAATTTAAAAAAAAAGACCACAGGGACAGTTCTTGTTAACCCAGAATGGCAGGCCAAGACAAATGTCAGAAAGGGCAAAAAAGAAAATGGGGAGAAACAGTCAAGGGGCATCCACAGACACCTCCAAAAGACTGCAGCATCATCTTGCGCAATGGTGTCAAATGTCCCCATCAAAAACACACACTTTGCCAAGGAAAGCTGTATGGGGAATGAGCAAAAAAAGCCTTTTTGAAAGCACGCCCCAAAAAAGAGTGCTGAGGGATGCAAAAAACACTTTTGGGCAAGCCAGCTTTATTTTGGAAAAGGTCCTGTGGACGATGAAACAAAGATTAGTTGTTTGGTCCACAAAAAGGCGTTATGCATGGGTCCCAAAACACAGCATTCCCAAAAAAAAACTTGCTCCCACTGTAAAAATTTGGGGGAGATTCCATCGCTTTGGGGCTGTGTGGGCCCAAAGCCGGGACCGGGGGTTTGTTTAAAGTTTAGGGGCGCAGGATTCAAATCAGTACCCGCAGTTTCTTCAGAATAATGTACAAAAATCAGTGATGAATTTGAAGTTACGCGGGGGATGGATATTTTAGAAAGACAATGATCCCAAAACACAGCTCCAAATCTACTCATGCATTCATGCAGGGAACAATTACAATGTTCTGGAATGGCCATCCCAGTCCCCAGACCTGAATATCATTGAACATCTGTGGGGATACTTTGAAGCAGGCTGTCCATGCTCGGCGACCATAAACTTAACTGAACTTAAATTTGTTTTGTAAAGAGGAAGGGTCCAAAAGTACCTTCATCCGGGATCCAGGAACGGATTAAAAGCTACAGGAAGTGACTAGAGGCTGTTATTTTTACAAAGGGGATCTACTAAATATTAATGTCACTTTTCTGTTGGGGTGCCCATACTTTTGCACCGGTCCAAATTTTTGGTTTAATGCATATTGAAACATTTTGTGTTAGTACAATAAACCTCATTTCAATCCGGAAATATTACTGTGTCCCACCATTATTAGATATATCAAATTGAAATGGCTGTTACAAACACCCAAATATTTAGAACTAAAAATGATTAAGATTAATAGGGGTGCCCAAACTTTTTCATATGACTGTAAGTAAAGCTTTCATACTTCTAGCACTTTAGTGAATCCTGATAAGGTATCAATGTCACTCACCCCTAGTACATATTGACCTCTGCAATATACCAGATCACTAGATTATTGTTCCTTTGCGATAATACCTATGTAGCATAGGAAGTATACTGGACACACGATTTGCACATGTTTTTCCAAATTTATATGCATTTTTAAATCCTTTTTAACAACGACCCAAATTTTTGTGTCGGTTTCAAATACACTAAAACTAAAAGTAATGACCTTTTTTCCCTATGCGTACTGGGAAAATTTAAAATTTGTAAAGCCTGACTGAAAACGTGGAACGCTCATTTTTTGGTTACACCCCAGTAGATTTTTTTAGGGGCATTATGCAGGTTGCAAGCATTTGTCTGTAGTTTATAGTTGTGATCAGTCCTAAACCAAGTAAGAGGATAATTCATTTTTTAAAATATTTCCGTTTTAATTGACTGTATACTAAAAGTTGAATATTGCCAGAATTTTCAGCAATTCTTTCCTCTATTTATATGCAAGGCAGCTTTAAAAAGTCTTGTTTTCCAAAAAAAAGAAAACTTTTTTAAATTTTTTGGAATGATTTTCAAAATTTCAGGGGAGGGTTTTCCTGGCAACTTGAGGGTAAGTCTATGTCCACACATGAGACTGATAAGTCCAACATTTTTCCAAAATAGTTTCCTCTGCAGAAATCCGGGGCGACACCTCAGATTTCTGCCAAGGATTTTCTGTACAGAGGTGTTTTTTGCCTGTGATGCAGATTAGCTTCATTGCAATAAGGGTAAACCCGGGTAAAACCCCTCCCTTTCCCCGAGTGAATTGATTGAATCCCCTAAAAAAATGAACATCTTCACTCTTTTTTTTCTACACCGCTGATTTTGAATCAGTGTTGTGGAAAATCCTCGCTGTAATTCACTGTGTGAACTCAACGGCTCCCATTCAAATCAAATTTCCGCGTTTACACAAGAATTTTTACGGGGGGGAAAAAAAATGCTGAATCTGCATTGAAATCCTTGTCAAAATCTGTTGCGTGAACGAACCCTGAGAAGATTACTGAAACCTTAATCTGTAGCTGTATATTTTTTGGTGTTACTCATTTTTCAACAGGAAACCTCTATCAACCTTGCCTGTCTTCCATTGGGTTGCTAAATTATCAGAATTATATACATAGATAATATCAAGAGGTTTTGTTTGTATGTGTAGTGTTTTTTTGATTTTTTTGGTCGATATTAATAATCAGTGTTATTTTTTAAAAATGTATGGAAAAATTGATATAACAATTTTTTTAAAGGGATATGAATCTTGCACCTTGAACTCTTGTTATTCATCCTCTTGTCAGTAACTAGATCATCACCAATAACTTAGTATAGTGAAAAGTGAAGAAGAATACCTCACACAGTGTACAGCAAATTGATAATTTATGTATGGAATAGGAAGAGGTTGCTAAAAAAAAACAGGGTGATACATGACTTACCTTCCAGCCAGGGGAGAATATTCTGGAGTCGGGGAGCTGCTAGAGGGAAGCCACGATTTGGGTACCTCTTCTTTCTCTAAAGCCTTAGCAATATTGCTCAGATTTTTGGGCATTGCTGTCACACCTCCCAGCAAGCAATGTGATAATGCCGAAAGAGGTTTTTTGTCTCAATGTTTGTATTCATCCAGCTGCACTCCTGAAATAAAGAAGCAAGATCTGATTAGGCTAACAAATACCTCAGTTTATAGATAAGTATGGATATAGCAGAGTCTAACTTGACTGTCATATCACGATTTTTCATGTTCTGTGTTCTCAAAACAAAAGCCATAGAAAAGCATTGAAAAGTCCCAATAATTTTCTGTGCCATGTTATCATGGTGTGTTATCTGTCAAGCTTAGCTTTGCTACATCTCTATATCCTATGTTAAAAGAAACAAAAGGAAATAAAGAAACATCAGGTTTAATCTTGACACTTATACTGCTCTTGCTATATCTGTTAACCTGTCTATTGAACACATTTATATACTATGCATAAAACAATTATTATTTGCTAAGTTATGAATAGTTTTCACATGAATGGTATGAATTTTTTTTTGTGTTTTCTAGGATAGAAAGATCAAATACAGTAGTCACTTTATTTGGAGGAAAAGAAAGTGGGGACCTATGTATCAGGCCTTGAAGGAACCTGTCAGGTAAAATTTGGAACCTAAACCACGATTATGTCTTGTTTCATGAACTGACAATGTTTTCAATCATGTAATGTATCTGTATGCTAAACAAGATGGAGCCAAATCACAAAAATATATAGAAAAAGTAAAATATATTAGTTAATATATATAGTATATATAGTGACAATGCCAGGGAGAGTAAAGGAGGAGTCCAGGAGCCACACCTGCACCTCATGGCTTGATTGACATCCCTAGCTACTCTTCTTGACTAGAAGCCTACTATAGCAAGGTGTACTATTTCCAGTAAGGTGTACTGTATCACTTTACTGCACATTTAGGGCCACATCTATGAAAACTATTTAGGTCTAAAACTCACTTTGTTGCCCATAGGTTACCATGGGCAAAAAAGTGAGTTTTAGACCTATGCAGTTTTCATGATGTGGCCCTAAATTGCGTAAAAGTGTTTAGTTCCCTTACTGGAAATAGTATATGCAGTTTTCATACATGTGGCCCTTAGTATTCCTTTTTTTGACAGACCTGACACATATGAAGAAGAAGCTAAGCACTCAAATAACAATATGACAAGTTCCCTATAAAATGATACAATATGGCCTCTATAACTGTATCCATAGATTTTAACATGATAGAAAATAGAAAACAGCATATATAATATATGCTCATACATATCCTAGGTGTATTCTTCTGTAAAGTGGTAGTGAATAAATCATTTATTGGAAAGTAACCTTGTCCACTTAAAATAAACTTGGCTTTTTTGACTTGTATGAAAATATCTATAGGAGTCTTAGGAAAGTAATCAGGATATTGTCACATTTTTATCTGTGCTTTTGGCACTATTTCTGGTTAGTTGAAAATTTAGATTCCTATTTCTACAACACAATAATACCATCAAAACCCACACACTTGAAATACTATTTCCTCATACTTCCCTTCCCTGAACTCAGAGCGAATACCATCAGAAGACATTGAAGAACTTTAGGTGCCCTTTAAATTACATATATGTTTTGTATATCTAATATTATCATTAAATGACATATTGCTAAAATTTACATTATGATCTGCATGCTAAGAAATACCCCATACAAATATACACAGTAACATAATTAAATATATAAATGTGGCACTGTAAAATATACAGGCATGACAGATATTTTAAAAAATTGTTACAATTCCAAGAATCCATGATTTCCATATTCATATTCTGACACCACAGGCTAAAACTGACTGTGCAGTATGTCACAGCTGCTGTGATGGTACATGGCTTGTCAGACTAGCTTATTCATATTCCAGTCTCAGAAAATGAATTAAAAAAGATGAATAATAATATTGACTATCTATGTTCGGCTCAAGGAGCTGTCTTAGTTGTCCAGCTGTGCTTTATTTGGCAGAGGGAGAATATAAAGAAGAATAACTTTGTTGAGATTTCCCTTAGTTCGTACTGCCGTGCTAGAACTAGGACAAAAATCCCTTCATGAAGCAGCATATTATTTCCAGTATTAAGTTGTCAATGGTTTTCTATTTCTTTTTGACATGTTTGCATCCTAGTATCAAAGATGCAGTTATGTTTTTTGCAAAAATGGTATGGTTAATAAGTGGTATTCCTATTTAAACAGGCTATACAGGGCTCTATGTAAGGTACAAAATGTAAGGTAAATTAAAGTCAGGATTTGTACTTATTCAGTATAGTAGAAATAGCAATATGTTAAAGTGGATTCCATAGAGTAGTAAACAGACATTTACACACTTGCTGGAATGGTGCATTTATGTTCTTCTTAAAGAGATAACCTATCACAATAACTCCCGCAATATATATATATATATATATATAATATATTAAATATATCTATATACAGGGCGTAACTTTGGTTTTAAAAAGTGGGGCGTGACCATTCCCTCTCATCCCCTAAAATAATAATAATCTTATTTATATAGCTGCCAACATATACCACGGCTACTACACAATTCGAGGGTAAACATACAGACTCTTTACAACACATTAAAAGTACTTACAGACGAGACACAAGGTGTGAGGGCCCTGCTCGTGAGCGCTTACAATCTATTATGTTCCTATCTCTCCCTCCCTCCTTCACTCGCCTTCCCTTTCACTTTCCCTTCCTTTCCGTTCACTCCCCCCCTGCCATCTCCCTGCAGTGGAAGCGGGGTCGCCATCTAAGCCAGCTAGAGATGCTGAGGCAGTGCTGAGAGTCTCCCCAGCAGGTACGGGCGGAGTCCCTTTCATGGCAAATCATCTTGTTGGTGCAATCCAGAAGGTTATGGAGTGCTCTCTAATGACGGAATTTAGAGCCGGATAGGAGACTAAAAAGGCAGCCTGCTAATGAACGAACGAATATTACCCCCTCTAGATGGAAATACAAAATGTTGTGCAAAGTATGCAGCAAATTTCCTCCCGCTTAACCCCTCTCTATCCCATCTCTGCTTCATTCCATTTTTGTAATACACACAACAGAATGATGAAAATGAATAAAGAGTAGAATACAAATCCATCACAGACTGGTAATAATTTTAAACCCAGTTAAGACTATAACTCAATCATGCCCAACAACTGATATCACTTATGAACCGATTTCACATGGGTATGCCACTGAATATAAATATATAATGCTCTTATAACCTGCCACCCTTAGATAATAATTGTCAACATTCTACTCAAAAAATAATGATTCACTAGTACCCCAAAAATGTATTTTATTACACACTTACCTCTAGATATACATTACCACACTGTACTCCAAATTACATTAACCACAATAGCCACCTAAGATTAAATAAACTTTACTCAACGTAAACACCCAGATATTATTCAGGGTGCGCCTCCTCACAACAGAGACAAATACCGGTCGCTTTTTTTTTACCTGACGCGATATTTGTCCTTGTTTTGCTTGGCCGTCCCCAAAAGCTCTCCCCCTTTACATTTCACAACACAGATCTTCCCGAAAACCGGCGAAAATTGTTCTTGTAGAATGTTTTTGCGGCCGGACCGCGGTGTGAAAAACCGCCGGACTTGAAAAACTCGTCGCATTGGGTTGAGGGACTGCTGCATGTCCTTTTTCCATAGAGCTACCCTTGTTGCTCATTTTTCGGCCGTTTTTAAGAGGTGAGTGCGGTCTGGCAAGAACCACATCCCACGCAAACCGAGCTGAAAAACCGGCCGAAAACCCTTGCCGTGGGGACACATGCCCATACATTACAACACTGTACTCCAGACTACATCTTAGACACGTACCCCAGAAATGTGTGTGTATATACATATATTGAATAACAAAAAAAATGTGCACTACACACTTAGGGTGAAGTTCACATGACTGGTTTTCTTCGGCACTGAGACAAGTGTCATTTGCTTGTTGGAAATTCGCTGCTTGCAAACGCAGAATTCCGATTAACAAACGACCCAGCCAGCCCGAGGCAGATTTCGCCTTCCTTTCCTTTAGTGCCGTTAGTGCGGAAAATGCCTCGAAGAATTCTTTGTTTGCACTGACAATACGCAACAAAAATACTCAAGTAAAATCAGTGTCATCTAAACAACGACACAACTGATTTACATAGGTATAATGTAAATCATTTTCCTGGCCGATTGGAACCGTTCTGAAGGCTATATCCAAGCACTGTATCCGCCCCAGAATCAGCATTCATAATCTTCTGCAGAACGTACCCTTAAGGTAGTTCACATCTCAGCATATAGCGGAGTGTAATGTGCGCTCTGCTATATGCTCGGTGTTTTAGAAGTACCCACACAGGCCAAGATCCCACACTTTCTAAAATGCTGCGGGACCGGCCCCATTCACTTTCATTTACCCCGGTGCATAATGCAGGGAAGAAGTGACATGGCTAACACATGGCTTAGTACAGTATATTACACGATCTCCACATAATACAGTACATATCCCTACCACATGCACAACAAAACAAACCCGGCCCCCTTGGTCACCCTATCCCATCCTTACCTGTCTCTTCTTCTCAGATGAGGGCTGAGCATAGGGAAGTGGTCATACAATGGGAGGGAAAGATACCCCACTGATACAGTGTGAGCTAGACTGTGAGCAGCGAGTCGTGATTGGTGAAGGCAGCCCCTGCTGACTCCTGCTCTAACCAATCATTCTGCTAGCTCTCACATCAACAGCAACTGACACTTGAGGGCTGCTGCCTACACTGTCACCCCCAAGATGCACAGAAATATAGAGGCAAAGGGTTAACTTCCTCCCTGTGCTCTCTCTCACCTACTTACTGTATTCTCATGCTTTCATATGGATTATTTTTATTGAAGCAGCTATAAAAGTGGCGGGGGTACCGTCCTTCACCCAGAAAAAAGTGGGGGGACCAGTCCCCTCCGTACCCCCCTAAAGTTACACCTATGTATATATATACTGTGGATACATGTGATAAGATACTACCCCTGTTTCCCCGAAAATAAGACAGTGTCTTATATTAATTTTGCTCCTAACGACTAGCTAAGACATCTTTTTAGGGGATTCTTATTTTTTCTATAGAACAATAATTCACATTTTATTGTTAGAAAAACAAAAACATCAACATTATTAATATAACTATAGTGATTTCATCACCAACATCAGCATAAGCAGCCAAACCTGAGTTGCATAAAAAAAGCACATTCTTATTTTCTAGGTGTCTTATTTTCTAGGAAACAGGGTAGTGAAATTCATGATCACTATGGATGGTCTGCGTTCAAATATTTGTTGTTTATTTTTTAATTATATATTTTTATTATATTCTAAATGTATTTGAAATATTATGTCTAAGCAAAATACACAAATTACACATAGAGTATGGTCAAACAGCTGATTTGGATCCTGAATTTTTAGTGTTCAAATCAGCTTTAAAACCTTGTCTGAAAAGCACCTCAATGCAGCACTCTTCAGACAAGGTTTTGACAAGGATTTGATCAGATTTTTTTGCTAATGGGTCCCGACAAGGTTTTGCAGTATTCTTTCCGAGAAGGTTTCAATCAGGTTTTTGACAAGATTTTTCAACACTGTTTTCTTTCTGAAACACCCATACAAAATAACAGGCAAGAAAACCAGTGCAAAAAAAATGCACCAAAAAAGTGCCAAAAACCGCATCAGAAACTGTGCTAAGGTTTTGGATGAGATTTTGAAGTTCTCCATTGATTCGTATGGGGATTTTCCCTATTGAAAACGCTTCAAGAATTGACATGACACTTCTTTTTCAGCGACCAAAATACCGTCCAAAGAAGCACCAAAAACACGTGTAAAAACATTGTTGTATGTGAACTGCAACACTGTTTTACATAGGAATCAATAAAAATGAACTTAGTGTTTTGGAGGCTTTTTGACACTGGTTTGGGCGCAGAAACGCTCCAAAAACAGCATCAAAATCAGCCATGTGAGCATAACCATATAATATAAGAAAACTAATTTTATCAACAAAAAAATGGAAAGAGGTGAACATAATATAGGATTTCTTTATTAAACCTATAATTGTCCATATATTAATCAGAAATTGGAGAAGTAGGCAAAGTTTAATAATTATGTTTCATTTGCTTAAAGAAAGAATTGCATTCTTTTACTCAGCTGAGTAGCTATTTTCATAAATGTGACAACAGGAAATACACAATAGATAAATATACAACCGCCTTTATATAATTTGGAAAATCAACCTATACGTTTCCTGGTCACACTCCTCTCGGTTGAGAAAGAGTGTTATCCTTGAAACGTTGCATCATTGCGGCGTCACCAATCCGGACCGGGTTGTGTCCATGCTACTCCTGTCCTACAAATGCAGTGGAAGCGCTACTAAGTTATTTACCTGTTTATGCAACCTACGTCTAATATCTTTTGACTGATACAGATGCGATGCTTTTATTGATTGTATGAAAGTATGTCATTTTTGGAATAAAGAAGAATAATTTTCCTAATATACGGGTCCACCTTTGTCATATTGAATTGTTACAACAGGAAATACAGCCATACTGGTTGTCAATTTTAAATTAGCTTCTCAGAAACTGATTATATCAGCCTCTCTAATATTTGTGAAAAGCTCAATGAATGGTAACAACCATTATGTTGGCAGAATCCAAGCTAGAACACCAAGATTTTAGAAAAAACAATATGGCAGTTTTTATTGTTGGCAACTTTGCAAAAATTAAAGTCTTAAAAAAATATAGCAATACATGTTTTAATAAACAAAACATAATCAGAAAACCTTGGGTAATGTTATAATTTTGATTGGCAAATCTCAGTTTTTAATTTCAGCTGGAGATCCGCTTTAAGCTATATGGTAAAAGGCTTTATAAGGAAGTGATATCAAACTCGAAGAATTTTTTTGTGCTTTTGTAGGCTAGAAAGATCATATGCAGTAGTCACTTTATTTGGGGGAAAAGAAATTGGGACCTATGATTAAGGCTATATATCTAGTTTTCTTTGACATATTTGTTTTCACATTGTTCATCAATAAAAACATGTTAACATGAAATTATAAAAATCTATACAAAGCTACTGAAAACTATAGGTTGGAGTTAATAGACCTGTGTCTTTCTTCAACCTTATCAATTGTGAAACTATATCAATCCAAACAACAAAGAATTTTACAAAATGTGATTATGGCCGTGATTTAAGAGATTGTCTCTCTCCATGCTGTTTCACAGAGTCATAAGCAGCTTCAGATTCATGCTTCTTGTCTCTTCTTGGTTTGGCTGTGGGTGGTTTTATAGGGATTACATGACAGATCTGACAGAGTTGGTCTACGAGCAGAGTTGATGGGAGTGTTGAGATCAACAGTTTCCTTGATCACATCTCAGTATACAAAGACTAGTTTTACAAGTCACTTGACAGCTTGTACTCAAAGGCACCAATGTGGTCACTTTTCTATACGTGTATTTGTATATGCATGGCTGCCACAGTGCCTGACTCCATCATTGTGGTCCCCCCCCCCCCCTCCCCCTTCTTCTCCTCTGCTGTGGCTTTGCTATAGGCTCTGGTGCACTGGTCTTCTTTAATTTAAACGACCAGTATACACAAACTATCTCTATACTTGCCTATCACAGGGTTTCTGTGTCAAATTAGAAGGACACTTCCCTCATCTTAGTGCCTGATCCTTGGGGTTGTTTACTGTAATTTCTGAGCAATTTCTGGTAAATTAATTCTCAGTTTTGAATTTGGCCTATTTCTTAACCTTGCTACCTTTGCCTGCATCAACCATTGGACTATCTAACTATGCTTTTCATCTGCTCCTCTGGTATTTTGAATGGACTTAAATGGGTATTATCACTACAAAGATCATGTCTCAGATTATGGGGACAGTAAAAATAAAATAACACTATTCTATTTGTTTGCATTACCATCTGATCACTTGGTTTACGCAGATATAGCTTTTCTGTAAATCTGTGTCTATTTCTGCAGTTCTGGTCGAAATCCTCCCCTGGATCATTTCCAGCCCCCTAGACACGCCCTCTGCACTGTGATTGGCTGCCTGCACACTCTGTATTTTCTCCCCTCTGATTGTTAAAACCGATAGTGAAACACAAAGTCTGCTGCAAGGGATAATGAATCTGAGCAATACTGCTGTTAAAGTCACAGATCCTCCCTCCAAAAACATCAGTATAAAAAGCGAGTCATCCAGCCAGTAAACACGTTGGGATAGGAGTCAGGTGAGGCAGTGCGCATTGCTCTACACCCAACAGATTATGCCTGGTAACAGAGGAAGGACGGGTCAGTCAGAACACTCCTCACATGTCTCCTCAGTTCAAGCTGAGACTAGTATATACAGCATATAGCACAAGAAGGAGCTTGTGAGTCAGCCCTGAAGTTCTGCAGACACTAAGAAAGCAAGCAGAGGCAGAGTAGCTGTCCTCTGCAGACATCCTTCTGCTTCTACTGCCTCACACAGAATAATGATTTCACAGGTCTTCAGTGAGGACAGACACACTTTTTGGGAGGAGAGACACACCTGCTGAGAGAAGAGACTCGCCCCTGGATTTCAAATTCAATCTCAGAGAAATAGCTGAACAGCACGTACAGTTGAAATGATAAAACTCCTTTAAGCTGTCACCATGGGTGTCTACCTCAGGGGTAAAAATGGACCAGCAACAGACAAATGCTGAGTATATGAATTATTTAAAAGTGTATTTCTGCTGCATGTAGTATACATGAACGTATGAAACTCTTAGCGCACATCTTTGATAAAAAAAAAAAACTTGAAGGGCCCATCAACCACCAGCACTCAGGGAGGTGAGATTGTTTAGAGTGGGTCCTCGCCTGAACAAAGGCCACCTTACTGTTGGTGGATGGGTCCTCACAGTATTGATAGCAAATGTGATAGTGAGTGCTGCTGGTGCATTGTTATGTGTTTGTCTTTGCCCTGCCATGTTAGCGTGTACCTGTGCCATTTATTTCATGTTTTTCTGGAGGTGCTGACCATTGTTGTGTTGGGTTTATGTTTTATTTATACATGAGAGGTAGCAAACTGGAAGTCATCTGCAGCAAAGCCCAAATGGCTCCTTAAATCCTGCACCTCAGTGTGGTTCTATGCAAAAATTCCAAAATTACTAATTGGATCTATCTCCTGCCTCCAATGAGTCGTTTCAACCAATAAAATATCTGAAAACAAGTAGCTATGATTGAAGATAAAAGCTTGACGCAAAGGACAGATGAATGCATCATTTATTGCAACAACAACAAAAAACTATGGCCTTGCAAGTTTTTTCAGAATAGAATGCAAGTTTATGGGCAGTATTATCACTGAAAATCATCAGGAGGATATTACAGAAAGATAATATCCATGGCAGAGCTGCAATAGCTAAACCTTTACTGATACCACAAGATTGCAAGCAAAGTGTTCAGTGGCGCAAAGACCACATAACATGGAGTTCCTATGAATATTTATTAACAAAAGCTGTAAAATCACTGTTTTTGCACTGAAGAATGAATATGGCCTGAGCAATGTTAAACACTATTCAATTATTTTCTATTCGGTGTGCCTGAAAAGCACAAAGTTGGAGCCTGGACCCTGCCTTTGAAATGCTGATACTATCAGTATAAAAAGAAGTTAGTCTCCTACCCTTACATATGCTGTTTATAATGTATTCTCCCACCATCCTCATCTAAATGCATTTAAAAATATTCTGTGGCAACTGTATGTTTTTTCTATCAAGGTCCTTCAGTTTCAGATCCTCAGATCATTAATAAACCAAAAGCAGCACATGCGTCAATCAGTCTCAAGTTTTCCCATTGCTGCACAATAAATCTTTAAATATCCCAGCGATTTAAGATTGGGCATGACCTCAGATGAATATAAGAAGCAGTGATATTTCTCATATTTGGGTAAGCAAGCGGACTTTAAAAAGAAGCCTGAAAGTGAGCAACGTTTGTAACCGTAAGCTCTGTTGGGCAAAGACTGCAAAATTCAACATAGACATGGTACATAATTTAATAGTAGCATGCCAAATATTAAACTGTAACATAAAGAGGTTCTTCTGACAAGTTTGTTTTGGTTACTTTAACTCTGATAAAGTGGGCTTAATGTCACAGTTAAAAGGTTCATTTTTTTTTAAACAATTAGAGACTGCAGAAAGTCTAAACTTCTTGTACAAGCCTTCTTACATAACGCTCTTATGCTCCATTGCAGGAATGTAAAAATGTATCCCAATTAAGTGGTTAACCATAATACCACTGTGGTCAATTGAAACTGCTCATCACAGTGAAGACATTCAGAGAGCTATGTTCTTTCTATTATGCCTGCAATCCAAAGTGCATCAGTCTGCAACTTCCCTTGTTGCCAATGATTAATAGCCCATAAGCGGGAAGAGTCCACAAAGAAAAGTGCCAAGAGAAGCAGGTGCGGAAGGCTTTATATTATCATGACTGCTACAAGCTAATTCAGCAGTGTCAGCTCTAACTGTTATATTTTGATGATAAAATATGACCAGGAATGAAATTGATGTTCTTCACTGCCCTTTTAAGGCACACAAGCCTTCTCAATGTCAAGAAGAACACAAAGAAATAGCATCTTTTACTCACTGTAATAGTGATAATACTACTACATTAAACTATCACAAAAGTATATGTAATACTAAAGATAAAACCTACCTCTCACTATGCTGACTCTAAGAGGCTCCATCAGAAAGTAAAGAATAATGTTTTTTCAAATAAAATACACTAGTTCTGTAACCAAAATCTCTGTTATATTGTGGAAAGGAAAGAATTCAACATGGGAAATATCTACTATATAAATATTAATTTAGACTTTACCATATAGTAAAACCTAGAACATTTTCATAAGTAACAACATCTAGATTTTGCCTTTTCTCTGATCATGTATAGCTGCAATCTGATGTCTTGAAATATTCATCAACTTCAACATGAAAAAGACACTTTTGTCAGGGTATTTTTATTACAACCAATATTCTTGGAAATTTTTTATTAGAATTTTACATAAATTATTATTATTATTATTATTATTATTATTATTATTATTATTATTATTATTATTATGTAGCCCTAAGTAATTAAATAATGACATATAAAATCTTACCCTTTTCTAGATGTAATCATTAAAGAGATAAAACTCCTAAATGGGTGGGCAGATTAATCTTGGTTTACTGTTGATGCAGCAAGAAATGCTTATTTGTATGTAGTCTCATTACAAATAGAAGGTAATGACAAAATGATCACTCTACAGTTGTCTCAACAAGCCAAGATAACAATTAGATAGAACAACAGGGCGATGACAAGAGCAATACATAAAAGGATTTCATTTCTTATAGCGCTCTGAAAAAATTAAAGGGGAGCTCTGATTGCTATTGGCAATAAAGAAAGTCTTAGACCTAGAAAGTTTTCATACATGTCCCTATCAGTCTAAACCAGTGTGGTATGAGGAGGACTCATAAAAAATTCTGACCCTATTTAGACCTGTATAGACTAATACCACCCTCACCCCTACATACAGAGTAGGGGCATTGCTAGGCTCGTGCCCCGGATAAAACTGTCGCTGCCCTGAACCGGCAATCTGCCCGCAGTCCGTCATACCATGAATAAGGGAAGCTGTTCCTGAAACGGGTCGGTGTGCTACCGGTGTGACACTATTTGTTATCTTTCTTAGGTTTTTAACATGGATCAATAAACTACAAGTTTTATTCAAAAAGGAAACGAGAGTTTGGAAATTGCTGGATCGAGTATCTCTTTTTCGCAGTCCGTCGGCGGGTTCCAGGCCGCTACGGTGGGCACGGAGTGTCAGTGGCCTTTTCAACTGTATGCGTGTCCTCTGGATGCACATACACTTATAAGCTACCGAGGAGCAGAGAGCGAGAGCTCCCTGCTCCGCAGAGTATTCCAGTGGGTCGCAAGCAGTCTTTCAGCCCTTTGGAATATACAGCATAGTTGGCGTGAGAATGTCATCACTTTTCTTACATAGCATGATGTCAGAAAGAAAGGGAGCAGCAAGGACTTCATCAGGGGAACAGGAAGAGGTGAGTATTATTATTATTATTTTATTTTTAATATGCCTTATAGACCTATCTTCAGACTGGGGAGCCCTATAACCTACTAGAGACATATTGACCTACCTGCAGATTGGGGAGCCCTGTAACCTACTAGAGGGACATATATTCCAACCTACATAATGGAGGAGCCCTAAATAATTATAACCAACTGGGTGACATAGATATACCTACCTTCATACTGGGGGGTCCTATGTAATTACCAATGTACTGGTGGGGCATATATCTCTACCCACAAATTGGGGGGGTCTCATATAACTACCAACCTACTGAAGCAATCTGTTTACTTACCTACTGGGGGGCAGTGTATACCTTCCTAGCTACTAAAAATGTCTGTATACCTACCTACAGGAGCACCTGTGTACCTACTTACATACTACACCTACCTCTCTACTATGGCACACTATATAAACTACCTACAGGGGGCTATATATACCTGTCTATGTACTGAGGGAGCTATCTACAAGGGTACTTTTATACCTACTAATGGGACCTACCTACCAAGCGGCAATATACCTACCTACCTACCTAATTAGTATACCTATATACCTACCTACCTATTGGGGGGGTCTACTGTATATACCTCCCTGACTAATGGAAGCCTATATAGGAAAAATGGCTGACTCCTTACACCCCACAGCAAGCACCCTGTTTTCCTATCATAGAAAAGCAGATTGCTGTAGGGATGGGGCATCACCATGCCTTCCTGTATAAACCCCCATTAGGTAGAGAGTATATAAACCCACTCCAGTAGGTCGGTCGCTATATAGGTGCTGGAAAATTGAGGACTCTAAAATGTTTGTGTGGTAAACTCTGCAGAGACGAGTCATAGTCCTCATGGTGGTCTGGGCCGTATGGAGAAGAAAAGAGATGTCACCTGTTAGTCACTTTATGTAACTGCATTGCAATCACTTATGTGTTCAGAGCCTGTGTACAACTGGAATCTACCACTATCTGGTCACACTATGGTGGTGATATATGTCTGCAGAGCGCCTGCGTACTACTGGTATCTACTACTATTTGGTCACTGTATAGCGGTAAAATACAATTGCAGAGCGCCTGCATACAACTGGTATCTACCGCTATATGTTCACATTATGGCAGTAATATACATCTGCAGAGCTCCTGCATACAACTGGTATCTACCACTATCTGGTCACTCTATGGTGGTGATCTATATCTGCAGAGCGCCTGCGTACTACTGGTATCTACTACTATATGGTCACTGTATAGCGGTAATATACGTTTGCAGAGCACCTGCATACAACTGGTATCTACCACTATATGGTCACTGTATGGCGGTAATATACGTCTGCAGAGTGCCTGCATACAACTGGTAACTACTATTATCTGGTCACTATATGGCATTGATATATGTCTGCAGAGCCTGTTTACAACTGATAGCCACATGTGGTGGTCATGTTTTGTCATGGTCTGGCATTTTTATTTGGTCCTTAAGAAGTAATATTATTGGGTCTTGGCATCGTAGGATTTTCTTTACCAACAATTATACATATGGTACATTTGCTCCATGTATAGATGTACTATTCGGTAACTGTCTGACTATTATTTACAGGTATTACACTTTTATACATAGGTGAGATGTATTGAAATATTAGATATGTCAGCACTGATTTTCATTACACAGTGTACTACTGTGGTGATGCATAGTATCTGTGTGGAATACATGTAAATATTAGTGACAGGAACATACTTTTTTTTTTCTGTAATAATACATGTCGCAGTTCACAATGTGAACACAGCCCTACCGAGCATAACGCAACATAGATGTTTTAGGACCCTGGCAATGCCCCTGATACAGAGTAACCCCCGTTCTCCCGGCCACCCAAAATGGTGACTATATCAAGAACCTATTCCTATTTAAAAAGCCCTAGAAAAGCCCTGACAATTACGTAAATTAGGGCTTTCTAGGGCCTCTCAAATAGTGACAGGCTCTTGATGGAGCCGCCCTTTTCGGGGCAATTACTTTGTGTAGGTACAAGAATGGTATTAGTCTCTACAGGGCTAATTAGAGTCAGAATTTTCTTTCCTATCTTTACGATACATAGTCCTCCTCACACTATTTGTGACATTTATGTTTATATCCCAGGCTGGTTTAGATTAAGTATCTTGAATAGGTAATTAACATTGATTAAGTGCACCATTATTGCCACTTATTTTATTATAGCATATTGATTAAATATGCCAAATGATTGAGTTTGTCTTAGCATGTATGGAGCTTTGTTTGCTTCAAATAATTGTGAATACTTTTCTTTCATCATTTCTTTGAAAGTAATAATATAACATGCAATAAAAACGTACTGACATTTTTTTGCTATATATTGCTGGTTCTATAGATGTATAGACAGGCGTACGACCAAACTTGGCACAATGTGCGCCTGATGACCCATTTTAATGCACCAAAACTTGGTGCGAAACTGTCATACAAAGTTTGGGGCACAATACGCTATGCGGCAATTTTTAGTGTTATGCACCAAAAATGTTTGGCGCATAGCATTTTTATTCATACTGTCGTATTATACACTCCTCTATATCTATTTAGAACTGGTGTGTTGGCGCCAAGTTACAAAAATGGCGCATGTGAATTCATAGTTGTCGCCCTATATACACTTGACATCTCTGGAATTGTACTTATGTGCAGAATATAGATATTGTGATATGTCTACCAAAATATAGTCACCAAAAATAGCTACATCAGGAAGGAGTTAAAAAATATCTTGTCTCACTAAAATGACAAGCCTATATATCGTTACATCAATCACCAAAAATTGCTTAGTTAGGAAATATTCTGCATTTGATGGCCTCCTACAGTCTGTCAGGTGCGAGCAGCAGTGTATATAGGATGTTTTAGAACTCAGAAAGGGTTAATCTTTTGCTGTGGTGTGGTTTACTAGCTTTTTTCATACTTATCAGCTAATGCTCATAACCCTTACCGCTCTCAGGACCTTAGTGGGCCTGGTAGTGAATGTCAAGCAATTCTCACTGCCATGCTATTAGGAAGTAATGTACACATAAGAACTTTAAAAAGTTATATTGAAAAAAACACTAAATTTTTATAAAAAAAAAACACAACCTATAATAATAAAAACTTTTTTATGGTAGTGTCCCTTCAACCCAGAATGTGCTCTGAAGTGGCAGATAAATTATAAAACACATTTTTACCTGTAAAAGAACATGCCTATTTGTTTGTTCACTGGTAGATCCACGATGGCTGGAAATCCCTTCTTTGTGACACTGATCAGTAACATCCATCTTGAATATGTTTTCGGTCTTTTAAAAAAAAAATAAATACAAAGATATAAACAATCATTATTACTTATAATTGACTGACACAATATTCTACCATAAATACCTCCTGACCAAATGGCAATGCTCTATTTTGATTGTGTGGCCCACATAGTATTTCACTGGCTTAAGCAATCAATTTATACTTCATAGATCACTGGACAGAAAATTGAACCATCAGTCAATCATTTTTGAGGCTATGGAGAGCTGTCTAAGCCAGTCACCCACCTTCATACAAGTACAAAATAAATATGTTTCTTCCCTCTCTATTAATCTTCTGTATGTTTCTTCCATAATTAATGTTTGCTCCCACTTAGATCTCTATACACTAGTTGGCAAAGTCAATGCTATATGGAGTGTATCTTGGGAACTAGAAATACAAATTTCAAAGGGCTTTCCCTCACTTCCATGGAATGATCAATAGACTCTATAGGGTAGAAACAGCTATAAACTATGTTACAACTCATGCAACTTGTAGATAAAAAAAAAGCATAGGATTGTAATTGACAATCCTCTGGGCCTCTCTGCAAGAAATAACTGATAATATGCTTTAATTCTAATAATTCTTATAGTTTTCAGTACGTCAAGAGACCTGTATCAATGAAGGAAGTTGCTCTAACACTGTATCAATAACTGCTCGCAAGTCAGCCAACTGTTTTACAGAATAACGATCTTCGTGGATGTTTGATGGCAAGGAACTTCTTACTGCATCATACATTGCTGACAGGTCCTGCATAAAATGTGATGCACTGAAATGAAAAATAAAATAATCATGACAGAGTATACTTCATACATTGGGCATGTGAGACACAGCACTATACTACAAGTTGTATTATCCTCATAAATACAAAAACTACAGCACTGGCAGATCAGAGTGCAGGAAGCTAGCTCTACTTTTTTTTTTAAATTATTATATTTAGCAACATCTTGAATATAAATCCAAAAATTGAATCTAATAAAATTTCACTTTTTAATAATTTCACTTTCACGTCTGGCCCATTGTTTTATTATATAGCAACAAGAGTTACAGTCCTTTGCTAGAGTTTCAGGCAGTTTGCCAACACCTACTTTGCTGCAATAAAACATGTACAAATTAAGGCATCTCATGTGGAAAATTCATTCAACAGCCTCAAAAGCCAAATGAATGGTAATTGCTTTGAACACAATGCTGTGGCAATCAAATCAGATTGAATCATGCTTTTAAATATACATCTACATTCTGAAGAGCCAAGATAATTATGAATTATGCAAATAAACAAGACCATTCAATGCCATAGCTGTTGGTAAGGAAGCAAAAGGGACATTCCTGTGATGTTGGAGGGATCTGTTATTTTAATAATGACATTACATCTCTCCTGTTTAATGCCATTTTATTGATACTTAGGATATTGATACGAGTACATATTACCGATAGACAATTAAGTAACATAGCTGAAGATGCTTGATACAAAATTATTTAAAAAAAACTTTGGAATGTGTTTTGCTAACAAGAGCTGTGTCAAAAGTATCTGCAAAATAAAACAGTGGTGGAAAATTGGTCACCTGGACAGAGCTAGATTTCAAACTCAGGTGCCAAAAGAATCTTGCATCCTAAGGTACGGTTTTCAATGGTTTTGTGGGACAATTCTGTCTGCGGTTTCCGGATTCGCCTATCCCCTTTGACCAATGAATAGCACACCTTCCCACCAAAAACTGGGCGGAAGATTGTGCACATTTCAAGTTTTTCGGAACACCGGTTGTGGTGAAATTCTGGGTGAATTTTCTATTAAAGTCTATGGGTTGCTTGTCGGTTTTCAAATCCGCAAACCATCTGAAATCCGACGAAAACCCATGCCGTGTAGACTCAGACTTACCCTTCATCAACAGCTTGGCAAGTATATTAATGTTTATAAAAGGTTAGAACCAGCTATTACAATGTACTCCTCAATACTGAAATTGCTACTTTAAGAAGGGAAAGTCTTTGAATTCTAAAATCACAGGCTCAAAAGAAATTTTAATAATATGCAAATACAAAATGTAAACAAAATATTCAAAATATCTCTATTTATTCAGTATGAACTCTGAGCACCACATATAAAAATACACATAATTTACATGCCCTGGCACACTTTTAATTAGGTTATTGATTATTGTCTGAGGAATGTCTTGCCATGCTGAATGCACTTGGGCACACAAATTATCAAGATTGGCTGCTGGCAGCTACCTTTATAATTGAGGACCAATGAATTTCCAGTTGTGTTCAATGAGAGTCAAATCTAAAAATGCTACAGACTATAGTAGCTCGTTTACAACATGCAGGCTTCTCACAAGAGCATGAGAAACAAAAAGGGCTCCTGGGACACTTTAGAAATATGGTCATTCCACTCATTCCATGAGCAAGTCAATGTAAATGTTAGTGTGCCTGAAATGAAGATTGGAGGGGTCTGGCAAACATACATTATGCCACCTCACACCATAAACTCGAAGTTGAACTGGTGTGATGTTTCTTTGTGAAGGCCTCTTCATAGCCCAAGTGATCTCCAGACTAATCTCTGGCTTTCATTGTAGCTGAAACAAAGCAGAACTCATCACTGAAGAGGACAGACCTCAATTTGAGCCTCCATTACCTTCTTGAGGTGCACCACGATAGCCTATCCATGCAAATGTTTGCCTCCATGCATTTCTTCCTGTCATTCCAGTTCTTCATTATTCTCCCAACCACCAGGACATGCCATTCTGAACAGTGCTGACATCTCCAAGTAATGTGCTAGAGTGATAGACCAAGGTCTCTCAATTCAAAGATCATGTTTCTCAGTTAGTGGCAAGTGGTATCATTTACATTGACTATCAGGAGACATCACACAATCAACCTACACCACTTGATCCAATTTTTGAGGTTTCATGTGGCTAAAAACCTTTGTTTTCAATCTGGATTTTAGGTATCTTCCACACATCACAGATTTTGTCTAGGCGCTTGAAAATTTGATCTGCAGATCTTAGCAACACCTGCTATCTCATTTTGCATAACCTTACAGATTGTCCTTCTTGGTGTTATAATTTCAGTGTTAAGGAGTGTAGAAATAAAATGTTGTACATACGAAATTATTTATTAATTTTTGTAGGTCAAATCATATATCTAGTGTAGATTGGCTTCCATCAGGTACTAAGACCTAATTTTAGTAATGCTCAGTTGGCTGAATGAAAATGAATCACCCAAGGCATGTTCCAATATCTAATGGTAAGCCTTGCCAGAACAGTAGTGTGTTAAGGAAACTAATTATGTGATACCGTATTCTGCATTGTGTAATGTCTGAGGAAGAGACCTTGATGGCTTGTTGAAATCACATAGAAAGACCAGCTACACATCCATAAAGTATTTCCAATAAAAAATCCAAACTTTATTGCCAACTTCTTAAAAACATCACGTTAAGTAACAACTACATTTCAAAGAAAATAGTTTAAAAAATATAAGAAAACCATGCTGAGGCGTTTCGGAGAACTAGTCTCCTTATTCATAGCACAGTTCTAACCAGCTCCGGAACCACTTTACATGTAACTTTCTGAAACACGTCAGGTTAAAGGGGTTGTCTCACTACATCTATTCATCTTATCTCAGTCCTTCTTTCTTACGTAGGTCTGCAGCTATAGCAACCAGCGGTGGCAGCCTATCAGGAGAGACTGTACAGGTCCATAGCTATAGCGACTTGAGGAGAGGGGATATCTAGGAATAGGTAGGACACTGTTAATGGACACATATTGCAAAGTGAATTGTTTTTGCAAGATCTTTAACATAAAATCCTTGTAGTGAGACAACCCCTTTAATTGCGGCTCAAACAGGTGCAGAGTTTAGTTTCTAATTGAAACAATTGTACGAAGAGAACACTACACTTTCTTCTATCCTACAGATCTAAAAAAAACATACTAAAACAAAAGAGTGTATCGAATAAAAAACCAAATAATGTCAATCAATAAAAAAAAAAAAAAAAATGCAATGTGCTCAAATATAACTAATGAACCTAATATTGATACATGATATCCTGCCTGACACTTAACTCTTTGGGTGTTCTGGATTGTAAGTGGTAAATCTGTCAGGCTTCACGGCTTAGCAGCTTTTTATCCACATCCCCTCCTCTAACGGGACAGGTGATTTTTTTTCTAACCCCATAAAAGAGACCTGTGAGATCACCTCTGTGGTGCTGCGCAAAGTGTTTGGAAACGGCTGACGTTTTAAAGGAAACAGGTCTCAATGAATCAGAAAGGTGTCTCCTAACTGCCCTGTAGTGCACCCAATGTACTGTTATCTGCAAGTATTGTTGTTGATAAGATAAAATATGTAGTTCGTGTTACAATTAATGTACAATCTCAGCCTATAAATTGTCAGTAGTAAACGCAGTGATTGCATCTGTTCTCTGCACATACTTTACAGATCATATGGCCAAATTTGTTGAAAACAATTTGGTTAAGCCAGTTCCCCCATCTATTATGATCACTTCTAGAAAGGCTGGGAGATAACAATTTATCGGATGAGATTCTCCATGAAAAGTTTTGCAGTAGGTGAGCGGTTTTGTCATTTTTCATATACTCTTGATGGCTTATATATCCCATCTGTTGAAAAACAGATACAGTATCTGGTCCCCGGTTGTGAGTGGTGTGCCGCAAGGCTCAGTATTCGGTCCTCTCTTATTAAATGTATTTATTAATGATATAGTGGAAGGGATCAATAGCACGGTTTTGATTTTTGCAGATGACACCAAGCTATGCAGGGTAGTGCAATCTATGGAAGATGCTCATAAATTGCAAGCCGACCTGGACACACTGAGTGCTTGGGCATCCACTTGGCAAATGGGGTTCAATGTGGATAAATATAAGGTTCTGCATCTGGGTAGAAATAATCTGCAGGCATCATATGTCCTAGGGGGAGAAAAACTTGGAGAATCGCTTGTTGAGAAAGATCTGGGCGTTCTTGTGGATCATAGACTACAGAACAGCATGCAATGTCAATCAGCTGCCTCTATGGCAAGTAAGATATTGGCGTGTATTAAAAGAGACATGGACTTGCGGGACAAAGATGTAATTCTACCACTGTACAAAGCATTGGTGCAAACTCACTTAGAATATGCTGTTCAATTCTGTGCCCCAGTTTATAGAAGAGATGTAATGGAGCTAGAGAGAGTACAAAGACGAGCAACCAAACTTATAAGAGGAATGGAGCATTTTAGTTATGAGGAGAGGTTAGTAGAATTGAACTTATTTAGTCTTGAGAAAAGACGGCTTCGGGGGGACATAATTAATTTATATAACTATATAAATGGTCCCTACAAAAAGCATGGGGAAAAATTATTTCAAGTGAAGCCCCCTCAAAAGACAAGGGGACATTCCCTTCGACTAGGAGAAAAAAGGATTCAATCTCCAGAGGAGAAGAGCGTTCTTCACTGTAAGAACTGTGAATCCGTGGAATAGCCTGAGGAGCTGGTCATAGCAGGAACTGTAGAGAGTTTCAAGAAAGGCTTAGATACCTACCTGGAACTAAAGAATATTAATGCGTACGTAGCTATGTAAAATTCTGGATCCTGGCTGGTGGAGGCTCTGGGGTCAGAGATAGGGTCTCCACTGGAGCAGATTGGCTCTTGCCTTGTGGATTCCAGGGCATTAACCAGTGATGAGGCTGTGCTTAATGTCCTTTTTTCTCTCCCTTCACCCACATTTTCCACACCCTTGGTTGAACTTGATGGACACGTGTCTTCTTTCAACCGTACTAACTAGGTAACTATGTATCTCACAAAATTGAGTACACTCCTCACTTTTTTGTAATTATTGTATTAGGTCTTTCCATGGGGCGGCACTGAAGATATGACCAGTGGCGTAGCTACAGGGGTCGCAGTGGTCCCAGTCGTGACCGGGCCCCTGAGCTCAGGGGGCCCACAGGCCCCCCTCACCACACAACTGCATCACTGGCTCAGAGAGACCCAGCAACGCAGCGTTCGCTGCCACCGCTGCTGTCTGCACACTGCAAGCAGCAGCTCAAGCAGAGCGGTCAGGATCATAACTCCTTTTCTGGCCGTTCAGCCCCTGGTTGCCGCAGAACAGCCAGTGTTATGTGATGATGTCATCACACCGCCAGTGCTGCGGCCAGTAATAGGTCTTAAGCATAAGGCCTAGTAAACGCAGCCCACCAGGGACTCAAAGAAGAAGTCGACAGTGGAACAGAGAGAGGTGAGTACCATTTTTTTTTTTATTTACACTAGGCCCTGTATCCATACATACCCACTGGGGCTCTTACATACCTACCTAGTGGGGACCTCATACACCTACCTACTGGGGCCCTCATACACCTAACTACTGGAGCCCTGTAACCATACTTACCTACTGGAGCCCTTATATACCTACCTACTCGGGCACTTATATACCTACCTACTTGGGCCCTTATATAACTACCTACTGAGCCTCTCATATATCTACCTACTGTGGCCCTTATATACTTATATACTGGGGCTCTTACATACCTACTTACTGGCCTATGTTGCAACCTAATAGGTGGCCATTTAACTCGCTACCTACTGAGGGGCCTATAAAGGCGGGAATTGGTAGAGAAGTGCTGGAAAAATGAGACGTCTAACATGTTTTTGTGGAAAATACTGCAGTGACAACTTGTGTCTGCGAGAATATGATGGTCGTGGTTGGATGGAGAAGAAAAGTGAAAGTGAACAACTCACATCAGAGAAGACATCAAGGTGTGCTGGTCTGGACGGATAAGTAAAGGGAAAGTGAACTTTTTTGATCAGATAAGACATCACCTGTGAGTCACTACACGTAATTGCATTTCAATCCCTTATATGTGTTAGAGCACCTACATACTGTTATCTCCCACTATATGGTCACTGTATGGCAGTAATATTGGTCTTAGTGTAATAGTTTATATTCAATAACCGTACAATGGTTTTATTCAGTCTCTTTATGGTGGTGATGTGGTCATGATGTGGTGGTATTATTTGGTCGTTCTATATTATTGGTACTATTGGTCCTGATATATTGATTTGATCAGTAACAGTATGGTCTTATTAGTCACCATATGTTATTGATATGTGGTGGTTCTGAGTAAAACTTCTCTTGTTAAACCGCTGTATGGTCTTGGTCACCATGCTTAAGCTCAGTTCCAGGATATTTGCAATCTTCTTATAGCCTCAGACATCTTTATATAGAGCAACAATTCTTATTTTCAGAGCCTCAGACAGTTCTTTGCCATAAGGTGCCATGTTAAACTTCCAGTGACCGTGTATGAGAGAGTGAGAGAGAGTGATAACACCAAATTTAACACACATGCTCCCCATTTACACCTGAGACTTTGTAACACTAACAAGACACATGACACCGTTGAGGGAGAATGGAAAATTGGGCACAATTTGTCGATTTTTCACATAGGGGTGTACTCACTTTTGTGGCCAGTGGTTTGGACATTGATAGCTGTGTGGTGAGATATTTTGAGGGCACACCAAATTTACACTGTTATACAAGCTGTATACTGACTACTTTACATTGTATCAAAGTGCCATATCTTCAGTGTTGTCCCATGAACAGATTTAATACAATATTTATAAAAATGTGAGGGGTGTACTCACTTTTGTGAGGTACTGTATGTTACTCTGTATCTTGTTTTGTACCATACAATGCCTGGGGAAGAATAATGTCTCGGAAACATTCATCTTAATCCACTCAACCAGCAAAAAAAGCATCACATAGCTCAGGTACATTTCAAGAACAAATGACAATGACTCTATCAAAGTTGTCTAAAATGTTGAGTAACTTACAAAACTTATATTTTTCTTTGTGCTGCATTTAAAGTATCTTGTTTTGTATCCCACAACCTTGGAAATATTATCAATGGAATGCTGTTAAGCACATAGCATTCCTTAGCATTTAATGATTTGAAGCATAAGATTGCTGCTAGAGGTGATATTTATGTTAATATATTCATAGTATGTTGTATGTCTAAACACATCAACTCTGTTGGTAATACACAAGACCTTGTGTTATTTTTTCCCTCAAGTTTTGTTTTTTGTCTCTTTAATACATTTAAGCATAAGGTTAAGTCCACATCCACAAGTATGTTGTAGGTTTTGTAACAAATGTGTAGCATATAGATTTTGCTGCCATTTACTGCAGATTTCACCTCTGCTACAATGAAAGGTGTAAAACTGTTGTGAAAATCTGACATGCTGCAGATTTGAAAATCTTTTAAGATTTGTAAAGTGTCATCCCCTTGCCTTGTATTATATTCCACTATTGATTTAACTGCACAATTATACATGTAAATACACATCATACATACAAAGCATGAATTTAAAGAGGTTAATTTCTTAACAGTGATAACAGATTGCCACATGCCAGCTGCAAGCAATCCCCATTTAAAAGTACAAGATTAAGAAAAGAAGAGCGGAGATACACAGTGCTGAGGCAGAGGACCAGAGGGAGGTGAGTGGTTTTTCTATTTTAATATGGCTTCAGGAGCTGCCTGTTAGATTTTATTACAAAGTATTCAACCATTTAAACACCGCTATTTCTTTTATTTCAATTTTCCAAAAGGGGCAACCAAAATTTTAGCCATCACATCTTGTAGAGGGTTGTCACGTATCTGCTATTAGACTCCAGGAAACATACTGTAAATCTTGGTAGACATTGATATCATTTGTTCCTTACACTCACCGCTAACAAAGGGCCCGTGCCCCGAATGTTTTAGGACCCTAGCAACGCCCCTGCATCACGTACCACTGTTTTTGCTGCAGGTTTTTGGATTTCGGCCGGCCCAGTACATAGAACTGTACTAGAATCTGCTGTAATATGGTGGATTATAGAGTATGTTCTTTAAGCTGGAGGGTTAGAAAGCCAACAGTCGAAAATCCGTGCTGTGTAGACTACAGCTCGGATTTTCTATTGAGGTCTATGGGCACTGGTTACAATCAGATTTTTGTGGATTCTAAATACCAAATCTGCATAAAAATCCAATGAATAACCAGAGCAATGTAAACAGGGCCTAAAGAATCTAAAACTGATGTCACTTCTTAAAAACACAGAAGATATTAGTAAATATGGTAAAGTAAATTAGTAAATATTTATTGATAATATCTTGGTTTTAGGGAGCATGTGTTTCACTCTGTTAGTTAAAACTGTTCACATTTTTCAGCTTCACATACTGAGTAGGTAAGGTAAGATAATACACTTTACTGGTGTTAAATTGCACAGAATGAATCCCACACTCTCAATCTTCACATAATAGCAAACAAGATTTTTTTATCAAGGTATATTCACAAGTATCTAATACTCATCTTTGGTAAAGTAAGTGCTGTGAGTTTATGTTCACCTCCATGACACAGCTTTAAATTAAACATGCCGCCTTTTGTCTGCTGTGCCTATTATTGAATCTTGAAACCAATGTAATGCTCACCCAGCCATGCATCACTCAGAATGGATAAGTACAAATGGGTTTATTTCTCTTGAGAGATGCTAACAGCCTTAGAAACAACGTGTACAAGAAATGCTCATCACTAGGATTACAGCAGGTACAGCATGATGTGAATCTTGCAAATACAATTTGTAGGACACCAAAAACATATTGTGCAAGAGATCACATTCAAACAAAGGGTAAGAAGATTGTTCTTCTGTGTCATTCCAATATATAGCACAGTCATAAAAAACAATGCAACAAACAAACATCTTAAAGGGGTTGTCTCGCTACAATGATTGGGTTTTAATTTAAAGATCTTTAAAAAACAAGCAGCTTTGCAATATATGTTCATTACAAATGTCCTACTGATTTGAGCTAGCCCTGTTAGTATTACTACATCAGCTCCTCAAATTTCTATAGCAGCCGACCTGTTGATCCTTATCTTACTGGCTGTCAGGTCTGAATGACTCATCACCTTTGAAGACAGGTCGGAGCAGAGAGCCCCTGTAGTGCTTCTGTAGAGGAAGGAGGGGGAGGAGGACTCGGGCGTCTGTGTCCTGGATTAACCCTGTGTGTCCCTGCTTCCTCCTGCTCTCTACACAGATGGATGTGACAGCAGTGACCCTGTCTGTTACTATAATCATGATATGTCTTTGGAACTGTGACTATACTAATACTAATACAGATCAGGCATGTGAATACTTTATGTTCTCCGTATTAGGGACACATCCTGAGTATAGTAACACTGCCCTTGTTGTTGCTGGAGATGTGGAGACTTGTAAGCTAAGCAGAGGGTATAGAACACTTGCATCCTCTCTGCTCTGTTATTAGCACACCACTTCACCTTCCTCTCTACACTCATAGATCAGCCCTCTCCTGCAACAGACCTAGGCAGGCACACACAGGGTGAACTCTGAGAGCAAACCCCCTCCCCCCCCCCCCCTATAGAAGTTACGTAGCTGCCTGTGTGCTGATGGGAGGGGGGAGAGGGAGCAGAAGAGACAGACAAGCTATCACACCCCTCAGTTCAACTTACCAGGGACACTGACAGGCTGAAAGCTCGTAATGAGACAACTCCTTTAAGCTTTTAACTGTTTTTTTTCACCACTCTTTTAAGTTATTGACAAATACAGATTTGTCCCTCCTTGCATTTTTTGGCTCAACATACCCCAAAAATGTACGGCATTTGATGATATGCTTTGAATAAAAAATAATTTCACTATCCTATATTGGAACATTTATATTCATGTATATATGGCTATAATTGGTCACTAAGTGCCACATGTATGAAAACTGTCCAGGTCTAAAACTAACGTTGTTGCCCATAGCAACCAGTCAGAGCGCCCCTCTCATATTTCCAGAGCACTATATGAAATGAGAGGGGCACTCTGATTGGTTGCTATGGGCAACAAAGTAAGTTTTAGACCTAGACAGATTTCATACATGTGACCCTAAGTGGTTAGTATGTGAGCTGCAGCCTTTTGAGGGCTTTGTAAGCATTTTATGACCCTGTAATAAATGTATATTGAGATAAATCAGAGTTTTGGTGAAAGGTAACGCTGATCATATCTGTGGTCTGCAGTGTATAGAGTTCATTAAATAGTAAGGAGTACAACAAAAGTAAACTCTTACTAACATTTCTCCAAAGAGATAAATGATAGTACACAATGGCAAGAATAAACTCAAGCTGTATAGGAATGTATGTACTATTCCTCAACATAATGCAAAATTGCACTGCACTGTATACTAGTACATAAAGTGATGTAGCTGTAGGGTTTGCAGTAGTTGAAGTTGCGACCAGGCTCCTGTGCCAGGGGGGTCACAGGTCCCTCTCACCACAAGCAGACTACAGCTGTAATTATCAGGCAGAGCAAACTGTATAGTTGTACGGTTATAGCTGCATAGTGCCCTCTGTTGTCCCTGCACTCCTCATCTCTATGTTGTTTTACTGAGGAAACAGGAAGTAACTGCAAGACCCCAGGAATGAATCATTAACTCCTCTACTGCCCTTCATCAGGTACCCTTCAATTAACCCTTTTACTGCCCTAGATCACCAGGGATGCTTGCATTAATTCATCCACTGCCCTACATCAGGAATCCTTGTATTAACATCTTCACTGCCCTAGACCACTAGGGACACTTGCATTAATCCCTTAACTGCACTATACCACCTGGTATGCAGCATTAACCCTTCTGCTACCAGGGATCATTAATGAGTGCTATGGAATGTATGAGTTTTTATTTATTTCCCACAGAAGTATTTTAAATTAAAAGAGCAAGATAAGCCAGTTAACCCCTACACACCAAGGATCCTAACATTAGCCCTCTCACTGCCCAAGACCACCAAGTAAATTATATGAATATTTTCAGGGGGTAGAGTGTATAATAGAATTAAATTCTGGTGATACAGTCTGTTCTATAATTGATTTCAGTGGGTACAACATGAATAGGATTATTTTCACAGGTATGGTATGTAATATAATTGTTTTTGGGGTTACAGTGTATAATCTAAAAAATATTTCAGGAGGTGCCATGTGTAATATAATTTTGTTTTGGGGAACCATAAGCCTTTAGCTATGCTCCTGCTTACATACTGTAACAGATATGGTAGTGGATCCTCTGACCCACCACAAGCGATGGCGTAAGCCACGCCAGGGAGCGGAGTCTAAGTAGGTCCCGGTTTTCACCAACCCCCGCCGAAATTTGTGGAATGGCCCTTGTTTGCGGGGGGATTAAAACCAGGTCCCCCCCTTTACGGGACTTGCTTCCCGGTGGCAGCCGAGTTTTGGGCGGAAAACCCAGAATCGTGAACGGCTCGTGTCGGGGACGGGGCAGAAGGGTTCTTGCAGGGGCATGGTTCGTAGTCGGGGACGGGCAGAAGGTGGGGAAACAGGTGGCAACGTTTTTTTCGGGGGGAAAGGGGGATGGGGAAAGAAGGTACTTTTCCCGGGTTTAGAAAAACAAGACACTCGGGAAAACGCTTCCCCCTTAGGCAAAAGGGCCTATTGTTTTCGGCAAGGTGCTAGAGAAAGGCAGGGCTTAAATAGGGTAAAGGGGCCCGGGGAGACCAAAAAACCGGGCGCACGCCCCTTTTTAAATTTTTCCAGACGTCCCCCTCCCGGCACGCGCACAAGGGGGCGTCCCGGGGTCCCCGGCCCGATGCAGGGTGCGCGTCGGGACAAAAAAGGAGCGTGGGGGTTTTAAGTGGGACACAGAAGCGCCGGGGTTTCCGCAGCCGAGGCCGGGCTGCGGCACCGGCCCGCGCAGGGGGCGCGGGCGGGGGTTGGGGTTTGGTCCCCTGCGACCCGAAAACGGGGTCGCAGGGACCCCCAAAAACATTTCCCCCCCCTCTTTGGCCCCTCCCCTTTTTTCGGGCCCAAAATAAACCTAGGCAAGAGACCCCCCATCCAGGATGTTCTCCTCCGTCTCCCACGACCTTTCCTGCGTCCCAAACCCCTTCCAGTGCCCAAAAAAAAATCTCCCCCCCTAACGCCTCTGGCCAAAATTTCTTTGCGGCAAAAACATGGGGAGTCGCTACGTGAGACGGGGGAACCACAGCCCAAGAAAACCCGGGTTAGGAAAATTTTCAGTGGGGAACATTCAAAATTTTGGGGGAAGCGCATGTTGGGGGGAGCCGGAGATGGTAGGCCACCGGGGGTTGATACCCGGGGATTTCAAAGGGGCCCTAAAAACCGGGGCCCCGCTTGTAGCTGGGGATTTTAAAGGGCATACCTGGCGACGCCATCCCTTTCCCTTGGGAAAAAGGGAAGGAGGGGGTTTCCCTTTCTTGTCCGCTTGGGCCTTCATGCGAGCCGAGGCCGGGCAAGATTGACCCCTTCCTTCCAAACCAGAGGTCGGGGACCAGCTATCCACCGAGGACATGGAGGGGGCAGGGGGCAGGGGAAGGGGTGGGCGGGGAAGCCAAACCGAAGCGATGAAGGGGGATCCCCCATGGAAAAAGGTCCAAGAATTATATGAAAACTCCCCCAGGCAATAGCCAAACCAATATCTTTCTTGCGAATCCGAAGTGGCGGAGATAGGTACCCAAGACTTGGTTCACTCTCTCCACTTCCCATTTATTGTGGGGTTCGGAAGAGAAGCCATTTTCCCATTTGTAGGAGAGAACAGGGGCCCTCCCAAAACCTTAAAAAATTGGGAACTCCCCGATCCGGACAGGGGGGGAAGTCCATGCAGACGGAAATATGTTTAAAAAATGGGTTTTGGCGAGTCGAGGAGCAGAATAGCCCGGGCAGGGGAATAATGTCCTTTTTTTTAAAAAAAAGGGTCAGTGACCCCCAATAACCGTATTACCGTCAAGGGGGGAATGGGTGATAAACCATGCAATGTGGCCCCAGGCTGTTAGGCCCCGGCAAGGCTGGAGTAAACCGCAGGTTTGAGGCGCGGGATTTATTGCGGGCCAGGTGGTCAGGCTTCCACGAACTCTTTCACATCCTAGCGAATCGGGCCACCATGCCCATGAGATCAAGCAAAAGACTTCCGTACCCCCGGAGTCCACAATACGGGACAGTGGTCCAATTTCAGATACTTACCCGGGAGTGCTGGCCACAAACGTCTTAACCCCGGGGGAGTACATTGAAGAGCTATGGAGCTGCAGATATCTGCGTTCCGGAGGACGATGTGCCAGGAACAGTCCCCCTTCCCCACTTATCAGAGGCACGGAAAAAGGCTCACCCTTGCTTCTTCTCTGCCGGTCGAAAGGGTAACAAAATTAAACCCGGGGGCAAGAACAGAGACCACCTTGCCTGGCGTGGGGGGGGTTTAGGGATTGCAGGGACACCCCTAAAACATACCATTGACATAAAAAAGTCTTTTTAAATGTTCCCCAAATTTTGATCATAATTTATAATTGCACCAAAACCATATTAAAAAAAAATATGTAAAACATTTTTAGTGGACAGGTTTATTTATCGTTGTTAACTTGTAGACGGTAGCATGTTCCTGGAAGCAAAGTGGAACAAATTTCTCCTAAACCAAGAAGGCAAATACATTGTCTCTGATGGTCTGTTAGGCCAGTTCACAATTCCTTCTAATATTGCAGTACAGTATCCAGTCCCAGGCAATTCAGCAGATAACTTTACATACAAAACAGGTGTAATTTCCTACGGCTCTACTGATGTCATGAAGCACACAATTTTTTTTTTAACAAAAAGTTATACAGGGGGAGTCATGGGTCAGCTTAGAAAACTGCGTTTTCCTTATCTGCCACAAACAGCAACTTAGTGAATTCCTTTTCCCTAATCCTGTTAAAAAAGATATCATAACATTCCACTTACACAAATACACACATATAATATAACATACTTTCTGTGATCGGCAGCTTTCTCACAGCTCTTTGGCATGTGGTCAGTAAACCAGCTGTAATACTCTGCAGGGTCCACATCAGCAGATGGAATAGGGATGCTTAGACAACTGATGACAAGAAATTCTGGAAAGCAATAAAACATATCCCATGATTTTCAATGTACAAAAAAGTCATATTTAGTACAAATCAAACATTAAGGATTTTATTTGTTTTTTAAAAGACAAATCTGAGACAAGTTTGAGGATTTTCTCACTGGTCCTTCTTTACACTTTTGTGATAACCCATTCTTCTAAACTTGCAGGCCATTCAGGTCACATTTTGCACATCACCATCAGAGCTGTAATATCTAATATACACAATGATGCATTTCTGTCAAGCTTTTGTCACCAATTCTCCCTCTTTCACACGTAAATGTAACAGAAACAAAAAAGACGTAGCAAAACTTTAACTGGTCTATACCTATTACCATGCAGTTTCTGAAAAACCAACAGAAAATGGCCACATCTAAAGGCAACCAACACCCAAAAATGGAACTGATTTAAAAAGAAAAACAAAAAACTCATGTGTCAAGCAAAGATGTGAGCAAGAAGACAGTCTGAGGATTGTTGGTTATGGGAGCATGGTGGCAGCAGTAGCAGCACATATTACTAGTGTGCGTGCAGGAGAGTGGAAGGGGGAGTGGGTTTTGTGGATTCTCTGACTGGTGAGCACCTGAATAGGGGGTGTACCTAACATGATATAAAAGGAAGTGAGCTTAGATCACATGGGGCCGGACCTCTAACCCATGATGAAGCCAGGCTAGCTGGTGAAACATGTTACGGAGGTCAGGCATGACGTTTTAAATTGTGATTTCTCACCTCTGTCTACAAGTGTCACCCGCTGCAGAGGGTGTCACAAGGGGGCCTTATTTGTTTTGTGTCCATTAGATTAGGGATGACTGCCCAAGTAGGAGGCTTGGGATCCCTCACTGGAGTTAATAAACTGCTGTATATATAAGGCTTTCCTGTTAATGGGTGGTGCTCCACCAGACTTGATGATAGAAGAGGAGCTAATCCTTCCTTTAGAAGCAGAAAGGGTTAAATGGTGAGGTTAGAAATCAGGTTTTTAAATAATGTGTATAGAGGTTAAGAGTAATACATAATAAAAGTTACGTTTTAGTGTTTTATAGATAGAGAACTGATTGAGTTTAAGTTTGCCTATGGCAAAATAGTAAATATAGTAATCAAAAGTCACTCTGTTCTCTTGCGAGATTCCCATTTTTTTGGAGACTATTTTCCAAAAGACAGTCTTGCACAACATGGACACCATGGTTAAAAACAATAAAGAAAATCCCAAAAAGGGACCTAAACTTGATTAATCAAGGTACAACCATGATAAGAACTCCAAATCAAAATGCCCCTTCACACATATAGTAAATAATGTGCTGTAAAACAATGATAGAAAAATTAATCACACAGAAATTACATAAAAAAATTGTAGAACAATGCAACAAAATGAATACCAATACAGTGAGCCAAAAGAGGTTAGGCGGTGGACCCCACACATTTCGCTGGACAGACACCACCTGGATCAGAAGTGGTTTTCTCAGTATTTTTTGGTTCGCATCTTTGCTTGACACCCAATTTTTTCTTTTTCAGTTTAAATAATACAGTTATTTTCCATACAAGGAGGTCTAGTGGGTTTCACTAGTATGTTTTTTTCCTGTTTCTCTATTTTTTTACTTTACTATTACTTTCTAGTGTGAACTTATCCACAAATGTTTTCCTTAAAAACATAATGCACAAGGCTACCAGTATTCACAGCATATTAATATATGGAGCTGTACAAATGTCAATAGGAAGTCAGTAAAGAGTTTTTCCACCCCACTGCAAACTATATCTATGCTATTCATGAGTAGATTTTTACTGTCACTCCGATAAACTGGGGTTTGTAAGTACAAAAGGTCGAACTCTGTAAATGGATGTCTTTTTTAACCCACTAACTATATAACTGTAAAAAGAACAGCTCGTCCGCGTTGTAAGAGAAGCAGCATTGAATGTCTGCAAATTCTAAGCGTGTGGATCAAAGTCAGTGCAGATTTCATTTGATGACTCTAAAGAAAAATAATGATAGTCTTCGCAAGGACAATTTGTTATTCCTTAAAAGAAAGATCCAACTGAAGGCTGAGTGAATAGTAATGTTTAATTCCAGGCAGCTTTCCATTTCACAAAACTGATTTCAGAATTGATTTCTCTGTACGTGTGCAGAAATGCTGAGTGACAGAATCACCCAGGACCAATAAATCTGCCATGTATTTTGTTAAGTCCTCATTCATTTTGAAATATATCTATATTACCAGAATAACAATGGGATATTGCAAGGCATGGGGCATAAATTGTGCTAATGATAACAAGACAAAACTATGCACCTCTAAATCAATATTCCTTGTGGGACTTTAATGTAAGATCTGGACGAGCACTGTGGACTTTAATGACAAATCAGCAAAACAAAACAAAATAACAAAAAAATCTGCTGTTCTGGAAAACATAGTGTATTACAATAAGTAAAGGCTTCCTAAAATTCTGAATAAAACAGCAATACAAAATCTTTACACCAAAAATGTAATGCGTACCACCTAAGGGCCATAACAGGTAAGCGTTTCAACAACGTACTGACTGCAGAATGCCAGTTTAGTCTGTGCATTACTATGCCAGTGACAATTCTGAAGCTATTTGTTATTTTGCTGTTAAGAAATCTTCCTTACAGCTCATGCAAGCTTACATATTATAGATTCATAGGATCCATAACACAGACTGTAGCCTTCTATAATCTGTTGTGCACAGGGAAAATGAAAGGTTTCCTTATTAATTGAAAAGGGAAAAATTCTACTACAAAAAAAACAAAACCTCAGGGTTTCAGGTTACAGAGGGGGGGGGCTCTTGCCGGGTGTGTTCTGTGCTATATGCATACATGTCAAGAGTCCCTTTATGATTTTCCCCCAGAGCAAGGTGAACATAACTCATGGGCACGTTCAAAATTAAACTTTGATTTTCCCCTTGCAACTTCTTCCACAAAAAAAACCGGGCCCCACATTTACACTAGACTTTGAACCGACCATAGTATTTACATTAGACTTTGAACCGACCATAGTATTTAAACTAGACGGTGCACTGACATCATCATCTACACTAGACTGTGGATTTTACCTCAGTATTACACTAACTGAGACGACCTCAGCCCCTTTTCACCAGACGTGGCCTGACCCAGCCTTTACACCAACTTGGACGACCTCACCTTTCACCAGACGTGGACTGACCTCAGCCTTACACCAGACGTGGACTGACCTCAGCCTTTACAACAGACTGCGGAGAGACCTCAGCATTTAAAAAAGCATGGCTGAAACCCCAGCCCTTACACTGACCGGGACTGACCCACAATTTTACTAACCGTGACTGACGTCAGCTTTTTTCACAGACTTGGCTGACCTCGGCAGTTACCAGAAAATTTGGACTGACCTCGGCAGTTACACTAGACTGTGGACTGACCTCGGCAATTAAACTAGACAGTGCACTGACCTCAGCAGTTACACTAAACTTGGACTGACTTATTTTAATT
>JAODAL010021962.1:0-25000 GCA_025379985.1 Phyllomedusa bahiana
GTTATGCAGCGCCCCCAAAGTCTCTCAAATTTTTGTCAGAAAATGTTATAGGCGGGGGGGCCATTTACCTTTACACATGTGTAGTTATAATAAGGCTTCCATAGAAGTTCAAGCAGCCTCTAATATATCTACAAATGCCTCACATTTCCCTGTGGACACTTGAAAAGACACCTCATCAATCTGCCATTGATCTATACCTAAGAGTCCCGCTAGAAAATTTGCCATAATTTACAAAAACAATTCACTGATTAAGGATATATATTCATTTTCTGATTCCCTTAAGTAAAAAGTCATTGGAAAAATAGGGCAAAAAGTTGACTTTTAATTAAAAAAAAACATTTAAAAAATGAAAAAAATAAATAAATTAATTAAATAATTCGGTAATGGGTGCATGGGTATATGAACCGTTGTGAACAGTGTTTTAAGCTTAATAGATTAAAAAACCAATGACCCTTGTTGATGGCTTGTGGCAAGGTCCAAAATGAGATAGCTATCATCTCATAGTCCAGCGGTCACACTCCACCGTGTGTTATATCCAAAGTCAAAATCAATATAACCACAATGTTTCTAGGGACTTTGTTATAGTATTTCTTTCCTTCTGTCATTGTGCACATCTTCATTTTTACATTGATGTTGACTTTGGATAAAGCATATGGTAGATTGTAACTGCTGGACAGCTATCTCGTTTTGGACTCAGCCAGAAGCCAAACAAAGGGCCTATGAATTTTTAAATCTTTTAAGATAAAAATGCAACAGCAGTTTTACTTACCCTACCAGACCTACTATACACAGGACTATTTTATTTGATCAAATTATGTAATCAGATTATTTAATGTATATACACTCACCGGCCACTTTATTAGGTACACCTGTCCAACTGCTCGTTAACATTAATTTTAAATCACCCAATCCATGGCGGCAACTCATGCATTTAGGCATTAGACTGGTCAAGACAATCTCCTGCTTAAAAAACCCGAGCTTGTAGGGGGAAAGAAAGTATTTAGTGCCTTTGAACGGGCATGGTTTTTGGTGCCAAAGGGTGGTCTGGAAAATTCAAAAAAAGCTTTCCCGGGGTTTTTTCACGCACAACCATCTCTAGGGTTTACAGAAATAGTCCCAAAAAAAAAAAAAACACCAGTGAGCGGCGTCCTGTGGGGGGAAATGCCTTGTTGATTTCCAGATCAAAAGGGGAAAAGGGCGACGGTTCAGCTGATAGAAAGGCAAAGTACTCAAATCCACCCGTTACAACCAAGTAGGCGAAAAAAGGGATCTCTGAAAGCACAGTACGGCGAACTTTGAGGAGATGGGTACACAGCAGAAACCCCACGGGTGCCCCCTCCTTTCAGCAAGAACAGGAAACTGAGGTCCAATTGCCCAACTCATCGAAATTGGGCAGTGAAGATTGGAAAAAAAATTTCCTGGCTATGAGTCTCGATTTCTGCTGGACATTCGGATGGAGGGTAGATTTGGGTCAACAAAATAAGCTGGGGTCCCTCCTGCCCTTTTATCAACGGTTTAGGCTGGGGTGGGTTTTCAGGGGTGGGGAAATTTTCTTGCACCTTTGGGCCCCTTGGATCAATTTTGGCATCGTTTGAACACCCTTTGGAATCTATGCCCCGAAGAATTTTAGGCAGTTCTAAGGGAAAAGGGGGTCCAACCCTTAAAGCATGGGTACTAATAAAAATGGGCCGGGGTGTATATTGTTTTGTAATTGTAAATCATGGCTAATTTTTTTAGAGGACTCTGGTACAATCAATAGGGTTTGAGTGGGGATGTCTTTTCGGTCCCATGGGAAAAAAAATATTGACATATATTATCTGAATCCTATAACGAATTCTTTGTATAGATATCCATACTGGCAGCCAAGGGAGCCTGTATGGCAGTGCACTAAGGCCATGCAGGATTTGTATGAGGAAGTCTATGCGTATGGGGCTTTACATTTATGGTTGCCACTCTATATATTCCATTGGTTCATCTTGCAAGAGCCAGTGCAGAAAAATTTTCGATTCCGGATGAAAATCATTGGTTGTATGATTTTCAAAATATTGTGCTAGACTCTTTTATTTAAAGGGGTTGTCCAATCTCCTTGTTTCTGGTCTGAGGCCAGCTCATTGATTGCTATGAGCTGGTTTTAAATAATATGGAGAGGGCCACATTTGCACAATTCTTCCAATTAATTTATATGGGAGTTCTGAGTATGGCGAGTACCTTTGCTTTTTTAGGAAACTTCATGTAATTAATTAGAATAAATGTTGGGCTCCTCCCTTTAATATCATAATAAGGTTCATAAACTGTTGACACCTCTAATTAAAACCATAAATGCCTCGTTTATTTCATTCTGTAGGTATTGAGGTTTTAACTCCTAAAGCCAATACTTTGCATAGACGTCCATTCATATAGCAGCCAAAAATGCCTGCATGGTCTTAGTGCATAAGGCCTTGTATAGAATTTGTACAAGGAAGTCATACAGACTATGTGTAGGGCCTGGATGATGGGTAGGCAGAGATAGGCGAAAGCCTAGGGTGTCATCTCATGCCAGACAGGAAGAGGGCACACGGAAGTATGGAACTGACTGAATTTTCCATTAAAGGTGGTGGGAGAGAGTCTTGGCTACCAAAATACCCTGTACCATCCCTGGCTATGTGCATGGGACATTATATTTACTGTTGGTATTCTATACATCCCATTGGTTCATCTTGTAAGAGTGTGCAAAGGTCTACACTTCAAGATGGAAAATCATTGTTTCAACTTATAGGACTAAAGAGGGTGTCTATTAATTAAAACCAGGCTCGGACTGCCCCACAGGGAAATAGTGTAAACCCCTGGTGGGCTCCTGGACATGGCAGACCTGGATAAGACGGGCGGCAGAGTTGAGGATGGATTGAAGGAGAGCAAGAATGCTAGCTGGGAGGCCACTGAGAAGGATGTTGCAGTAGTCTAGGCGGGAGATGATGAGGGCATGGACCAGTATTTTTGTAGTGTCAGAGTTAAGGAATGAGCGGATTGAGGAGATATTTTTCAGGTGGAGGCGTCAGGCAGAGGTGAGGGTTTGGATGTGTGGTTTGAATGGCAAAGTGGAGTCAAGGGTTATCCCAAGCCAGCGGACTTGCGGGACCGGTGAGAGTGTAGAGTCATTGACTCTGATAGAGAGATCAGGTGGAGGGATGGAGTGGGAAGGTGGAAAGATAAAGAATGGTTACAAGTCAACCTCGGAGAACGGGGAGATGGCTACACTTGCATAGTTTTTCCCATTCACTTCCATTGGTGCAGAATCAAAAAGAAATGAATAGGGAGAACCACCCAAGCACTACCATCTCCCTGAGCTGGCTATAGACCTAAAAACCCCTTAAAAACTAATGCTACTGTCCTTAATTTCTCAGCTGAGTTTGTAGTTTTATTTAGTTCTCTGCTTTTATACAGTTTTGATCTTATACATATAATAAATATTATTGTCATAGTCAAGATTCATCAATTAACAATATATTCTTTTAAGTTTTACATTACAGAATAAGAAAATTCCCAGCGTGTTTCTTTATTAAATGAAGGTCTATTTTATCATTTGTGCTTTCTTTAGTTTGTAAAAAAAAAAAAAAAATGACAGGGAAAAATAATGATTAATGAAAAGTTGCCAAAAAGATTTAAAAAACTCTGAGGTGTTACCTACCAAAAGTTCTCCTTCTGTCTGTGATACAGCACAGATTGCAGTCGTGACAGTAAATCTGGTGCTATTGTTAGTGGCATTGCACTTTGGTTTTTTTGGCTTGCATTAGTCCAATCTGTGACATGCCTGTGAATAACTCTCTTCTGTACTGTCTGTATGGCATATGGATTCCTGGAATGTAATATCAGACCTAGCCACAGAACAAGTGTTCAAAGCACCTTATTATTTTAAAAAGCCAATTACTCAAAAAAAAGCCCACAAATGTTAAATGTTTCACTTTTAATGATTGCCGAATCTTCAAAACAAATGGATTTTTTTTTTTTTTTTTTTGGGGGGGGTGGGAGTTTTCTTCTTAGAAAAATATTGATATTTAATGCAGAAAACTAAGAAAAAATAAACAAAAAAATAGAAAAGATAAAATTAAAAATGTAAATATTTGAAAACATAAATTTTAATCACTATTTTATTTCAAGAAATTGTATTGTTTTTAGAATTTTTTTATTTTGTCTTACCGTAATTTATTCATACCATTTATGTATGTTTATATATATATTATATATCTATATATTATATATATATATATATATATATATATATATATATATATATATATATATATGTACATATGTATACATGTATTTATATATAATATAATATATTATATAATATATATTATATATATCTTTTTTTTTTAAAGTTTTATTTATTTAATGTATGTTTCCCTGTATTCTTATAAGACAGCCCCTGTCTCTTTTATCTTGACACTTATTGAAATAGATTACAACTTATAATAGCTGGGTATACCCATAATAGGGTTACCTCCAGTATGCAGATACTTTAGAAAAGCTGTTCTCTTTTTAGTTCCCTTGAGTGCTACATTGTTTTAAATACCTCCTTAGATGCTAACCGGAATAGATTATTAATGTAAAATTAACATTTGTTTCAAGCGAGCATTTAATTACATTATCTGTAATAGTCTTGTGTGAGTTAAATATCATTCTAATCAAATTATGGTCTTAAACATCACAGTGTACAGTCTCTAAAAAAGTCTCTTAAAAAGTCTCTTAAACAGGGAAGAATAATAAATAGCAGAATGCATGAAACCAGGGGAAATTTTGATACCTTTTAGTAAGGTAGAAAATGATAGGCATTATCTATTCATGGATATAGGGGACAGCCTCAAATGTCCTCTAGCTGTGGTCTTAAAAATCTCAATAAATTTAGTGTTGACTATGTTTAAGCACCATTAGACCATTGTCACTGAACAGTGACTCCAACATATTTGTGTGGTTAATTCAAGTCTATGGAAGAGCCAATATGAGCAGCGTCTATTTTGACAGACCTAAAGCGAATCTACTAGGTGCATTTTGCTACCATATTTGAGAGCAGTGTTTGATAGAGGGAAAGAAGATGAGCTCTGTGATATATAGGGTTATATGATAGAGGAGAGGAGCTGAGCTCTGTGATATATAGGGTTATATGATAGAGGAGAGGAGCTGAGCTCTGTGATATATAGGGTTATATGATAGAGGAGAGGAGCTGAGCTCTGTGATATATAGGGTTATATGATAGAGGAGAGGAGCTGAGCTATGTGATATATAGGGTTATATGATAGAGGAGAGGAGCTGAGCTCTGTGATATATAGGGTTTTATGATAGAGGAGAGAAGCTGAGCTCTGTGATATATAGGGTTATATGATAGAGGAGAGAAGCTGAGCTCTGTGATATATAGGGTTATATGATAGAGGAGAGGAGCTGAGCTCTGTGATATATAGGGTTATATGATAGAGGGAGAAGCTGAACTCTGTGATATATAGGGTTATATGTTTGAGAGAAGCTGAGCTCTGTGATATATAGGGTTATATGATAGAGGAGAGGAGCTGAGCTCTGTGATATATAGGGTATTATATGTTAGAGGAGAGAAGCTGAGCTCTGTGATATATAGGGTTATATGATAGAGGAGAAAAGCTGAGCTCTGTGATTTATACGGTTATGTGATAGAGGAGAGAACTGAGCTCTGTGATATATAGGGTTATATGATAGAGGAGAGGAGCTGAGCTCTGTGATATATAGGGTTATATGATAGAGGAGAGGAGCTGAGCTCTGTGATATATAGGGTTATATGATAGAGGAGAGGAGCTGAGCTCTGTGATATATAGGGTTATATGATAGAGGAGAGGAGCTGAGCTCTGTAATATATAGGGTTATATGATAGTGGAGAGGAGCTGAGCTCTGTGATATATAGGGTTATATTATAGAGGAGAGGAGCTGAGCTCTGTGATATATAGGGTTATATGATAGAGGAGAGAAGCTGAGCTCTGTGATATATAGGGTTATATGATTTAGAGCAGAATTTCCGAGCAAAAAAAAAAGTGGTGAAACCTGTGGAGAAATCTGGTTTTAAATGATCAAATTCCCTGCAGCATCATAGGGAAAATGAAGCATTACATATTTTCTGTAGGGCTGTCCATTTAAAACCGTTAGCCGGCCTTTAAAAATAATGGCCAATCTTTAGGACAGGCCATCGATTATGAGACCTGTGGGGGTTGTAGCTCAGAAGATCGGCTGGGGTTCCAGGAGTTGGACCCCAACCGATCTAATATTGCTAGCCAAACCTGTAGATGTCATTCATTTTGTAAGACTGCATAACCCCTTTACTTGCTTGACATGTCAGAGGAACTCTTTCCAATGGCTCCCTACTTCGGCTGATATATGCCAGTCCTGAATAAAAGACCTCACCCACCTTTTAACTCAACAGTCCCTTTTATGGCATTTGAACACTGATTTTCTAATCCAGACAACCCCTTTAATGCCTAGATATGCCGTGTTCTCCAGAACAAGAGAGTTCCTCTCCAGTGACTCCCTGCTTTGTCTGAAACATGAATGAACCCCTTGTCCTCTTTTAGCTCCCCATTATGGTATTAGAACACTGACTTTAAAAGTCAGGCACCCCCTTTTTGCAAAAAGTTGCTTGTTCTGCCTTCCTATCATCATATACAGAACAGGAAGGGGCTAGGTGCTGTTACTGCTCTCAGTCACATGCTATCCAGTCTCTCCGAATCATAAAAGGTAGGCAACAATTCAGACAGAAATAACATAATTAATTTTGGATAGCTGGTGCTCATGTTTTGCACCTGTTATGTTATCAGCTCGCTTTTCAAATGTTCCATCTGAGATCTGGTTGCCAACCTGAGCTGCTACAAGCGCTGATGACAGAACAAAATGTGAGAAGGTCCTTCTGTCTTTAACGCCTGCTCAACAGTGAATCAGCCTCCAATTAATCTGTTGTTCCTGTAGGAGTTTCAGCAAAAGTCAGAGAGCTACATTTCTGGTTCAGCAGCAAAAAATCTACTCACCTCCAAGGTTGCCCATAGCCTGTCAGTGAAAATGAATAAATGCTCATAGCTGCTGTATCATTTACTATAATCACGCATTTAGTGAGCCGCACGCCGTATAAGTGGCTGAATGGAATAACTGGGTGAATACATTGTTGCAAAATTGTTTTGTAACATGAGTTATTTTGTAAACAAATATAGTATTATCCTTGAGTGGATTCTGGGGCTTATACAGGAGACGATTAAGTACCATACTGTTTTATTGAGTACATTTTCACAATCATTGGCTAGTGCAAATATGTTCAGTGATTGCATGATCAGCAAACAATTGCTCACTTGTCCCTGATTAAATCTTTTATGATAGAGTCAAAGGACGCGTTCATCCGTCAACGGACAAATACCGGTCGGTTTATCCGATTTGTCCGGTTTTTGGGCCGTGCACAAGGCCGCGGGGTGGGAGGTTTTCTCGATGAGCGGAGAAAAGCCCTCCTCCTTCACATTCACAAGCACAGATTCCGTCCGAAAACCGGACGGAAGAATGTGCTTGTACAATGCGTTGCGGGCGGCCCGCGGGCGGAAAAACCGCCGGGCGGAAAACCCGTGCAGTGGGGCCTGCTGCACCGGTTTTCCAAAGAGCCCCATTGTACTCATTTTCGGCCGTTTTTTCAGACGGTCTGCAAAACCGCAAACCGTCTGGAAAACCGGCCGAAAACCTGTGCCGTGGGGACATGCCCTAAGGGAGATCTGTATGAATCAAATGCGTCGAAGTTCATTTTTTCGGTGCATAACGCACCTGAATGTATGAAAGTGTTTTTTGTGCGTTCATAAATGGTGTCCAAAATTCATTGCACCTCGCCTGAGCATGTCAATGGTTGAGGGGGACGGCCGAATCTGCAAACCCCGGACAGAACCATCTCCCAAAACCAGGTAAAAGAAGACAAAATACCGGTCGGATTCTTTAATCAGAATCTGGCCGGTATCTTCATACTGCCGTGCGGACGCACCCATAATTTGGCCAATTTGCATCACTTTTTCTTTTTTTTTACTGTACTGAAAAATGGAATAAACCGCTGACCTCAAAGTACTAGACTCCTGGAGCGATCTGAAAGAGAAGCATGTAAATCTTTAAAACATGGGAACTAACAGGTACTTTACAATTAACACTTTCAATGGCATTGATTACCAGAGACTGTATCATTAAACCCTTCACAATATTTGTGTTATATTTAAACAGTAAATGCCAGTTGTATTCTGGTATTGAGTGGTTGTATCATGTAAGAAATACATGACGGTGTTATATGGTATTTTTATTTGGATACTGTATGACAGTAATATCTAGGCATGGTATGCTACCACTATCTGGACACTGATTTTTGCATCTGCTGGAGTTTGTAAGGCAGAAAAGATATATCATGAGGCTCCTTTTTAAGGCTATGTCTCCACTGCACAGGATTACGATCATATCTTCGGCGCTTTTCGTTTTTTTAAAAGCGCCGAAGATACGATTGTTCCTGCGGCCAATAGATGGCAATAGGAAAGACGAGTTGCAGTCTCCACAGCTCGTCTTTTCTCTGCCCGTCTTTCGGCAGCGGCGTATTATACAACATGTTGTATACTACACCGGCGCTTCTCGTTTTCTTGCCGTCTTCCCATACAATACAATTGTATGGGCGACGTCAGGAAAACGAGAACCGACCGCGTTTTTTGTAGAAAGCGTGACAAAAACCGCGGTCCTGCATCAGAGAAAAAAACGGTCGCTTATGTCCGATGCAGTGTAGACATAGCCTAAGACTGAATTCATATGTTGCGTTTTTTGGATGCACCAAAAACAGGTGCAGCGATAAAAGTGTCTGTGTTTTAAATTAATGTTAAAGAATAGTTCGAAAAGTAATAACTGCTCATCAATCTATCAGGAATGATTGAAATGGTTTTCTCACTACAAATATTAGCTTTCAACATATAGAGATAGGTAACTGAAGACTTTTTCTAAGTACATTGGTCTATTAATTTTACTTTAGTCATGAGATAAGATAGATTTCTTGTGCTCTGATTGCACACAGGTTTCTATGGTTACCTGGCCATAACTCTGTTATCTGATTAGTGCAGAAAGTAGGGAGTGATGTCACCCCATGGACAGACTGAGTTCACTACCTTACTCCAGGGAAAACTGATTATCTCTAACAAGATTAGCTTCTGTTTACTGATGGGGGGGCTTTTTAAGACCCTCCTTAATATCATTGTGCGGTATCCAAATTAATCAATAATCCATAATAAAGACATATGCATGAAAAGAGATGTTCACACATATGTAAATGCAAAGGAAATCTTCTGGTTTATTACAAACAGTATATGAGTTTATATAACTCCATGATTGACAATGCCGTCCAGTGCACAACCTGTGCAATGTATGCCATCCTTGAGCAACAGTTCGAGGGGGCATACTGCTGTTCAAGATGTGTGCACACTGCACATTTAGAAGCCCGTATCCTGGATCTAAATGAGCAAGTGGCGACACTGAGATCCATTGCAAACTTGGAAGTGAGTTTGTTGCTCACTGAGCAATCACTCGCAGGTGTAGATGCTGGGGAGGATGGCGGCATGGAAGTGCAAGAACATGAGGCAGCTAGCTGGGTAACAGAAGGGTAGAGGGAAGAGTGTCAGGGAGGCTAGTCCTGAACTCGCACACCCCAACAAATTTGCAAGATTGGCGGATGAGGGGGATATCAGCTCGGATATAGAATTGCTGCAGCAAGACAATACCCCTCTCTGCTCCAGTAAGATAGGGAATAGGAGTGCAGGTCAGGCTAGGCAGGTGCTAGTAGTTGGGGACTCCATTATAAGGGGCACAGACAGATCAATCTGTCACAAAGACCAGGATCGTCGAACAGTATGTTGTTTACCTGGGGCCAGGGTTCGACATATCGTGGATCGGGCTGACAGATTGCTGGGTGGGGCTGGTGAGAATCCAACTGTCATGGTGCACATTAGCACCAATGACAAATTTAGAGGTAGGTGGAGTGTCCTTAAAAATTATTTCAGGGACTTAGGCAAAAACCCTCAAGGGAAGGACCTTCAAGGTAATATTTCAGAATATTACCTGTTCCACGGCCAAAACCAGAGAGGCAGCGGAAGATTAGAGAGGTGAATAAGTGGCTCATAAATTGGTGTAGGAAAGAGGGATTTGGGTTTTTTGAGAACTGGGCTGACTTCTGTCTTGGCTACAGACTCTATGCTAGGGACCGTGCTGCACCTAAATGGGGAGGGTGCAGCTGTATTGGGGGACAGAATGGCCAGGAAGTTGGAGGAATATTTAAACTAGGGACTGGGGGGAGGGAAACTACACATATAGTGTGTAAGATGGTGAAGATAGAGAGCTGGGAATTAGTAATAATTCAGGGGGTGGAGTGGCGGGAGGGGTTGTAGCAATAGTTAAAAAGACCAGGGAGAAAGGAATAAAAACAGAAAAATCTCTTAATTGCATGCTAACCAATGCAATTGCAGAAGAATAATATGACATAGTGGGGATAAGTGAGACATGGCTGGACGAGAGCTATGACTGGGCGGTTAACTTACAGGGTTACAGTCTATTTAGAAGAGATCGTAAGGACCGGAAGGGGGAGGTGTATGTCTCTATGTGAAATACTGTCTGAAGCCAACACGCGGGAAGATATAGGTAAAAGGTAATGAACATGTAGATTTATTATGGGTAATATACCCTGGGTAACAATAACAATTAATACTAAAGGGGTCTGCTATAGCCCCCGAATATAACAGAACCCCTGGAAGATGTACTCCTCAGACCTCCTCAGTACTCCTAATAGATGAGGTGGCTAATCAGAATGAGGTTGCTATTATGGGCGACTTTAACTACCCGGACATAGATTGGGAATTTGAAACCTGTAGCTCTCATAATGGAAACAGGTTTTTGTCAATAACTAATGATAATTACCTTTGCCAAATGGTGCAGGAACCGACTAGAGGAAAGGCCCTTCTAGACTTAATATTCACTAATAGACCTGACAGAGTAACAAAAGTTCAGGTTAAGGGGCATCTAGGAAATAGTGACCATAATATAATACATTTCGATTTATCCTTCAAGAAAGTTTTTTGTCAAGGAGCCACAAAAACACTGAATTTTAGGAAGGCTCATTTTATTCTGCTTAGGGAGGCCCTAAACCGTATTGACTGGGACAAGGTATTAAAAAATGGCAGAACAAATAATAAATTAGATATTTTTAAAAACATCTTAAGCGCCGACTGTGAGAGGTACATACCATATGGTAAAAAAATAATTAGAAACAGGAAAAACCCAATGTGGATCAACAGTGATGTAAAAGAGGCAATAGAAAACAAAAAGAAAGCGTTTCATCTACTAAAACAGGAGGGTAGTGAAGAGGCACTAAGAAGCTATAGGGAAGAAAATAAAGTGTGTAAAATAATGATAAAGGAAGCAAAGCTGGAGACAGAAAGACTTATTGCTATAGAAAGTAAAACTAACCCCCAAATATTTTTAAATTATAGAAATAGTAAAAAGATTAAAACAGAAAATGTTGGTCCCTTGAAAAGTATTGAGGAAGAGACAGTAGAGGGCAACGAGAAAAAAGAAAACCTACTAAACAATTTTTTCTCCACTGTATTTACTGAGGCGGATGACCTTCCTGTTGATGAACAGATAGATGAGGTAAACTCCAACTTAAATGTTGCTTGTCTAACCCAGGAAGAAGTGCAGCTCTGTCTTAAAAAGATTAAAATATACAAATCCCCAGGTCCTGATGGTATACACCCGCGTGTCCTAAGGGAGTTAAGTAATGTGATAGATAGGCCCTTATTCTTAATATTTATGGACTGTAACGGGGTATGTCCCAAAGGATTGGCGCATAGCAAATGTTGTGCCAATATTCAAAAAGGGGTCAAAAAGTGATCCAGGAAAATTTGGCCGGTAAAGTTTAACCTCTGTTGTGGGGAAAATGTTTGAAGGTTTTTCTTAGAGATGCATCCTGGGCTCTCTCACTGAAAAATAAATGTATAACGCCGTTCCAGCATGGGCTTAATGAAGGATCGGTCCTGTCAGACTAATCTCATCCGCTTCTATGAGGAAGTCAGTGCTAGACTGGATCGGGGTGAGGCACTGGATGTCATATATCTAGATTTTTTGAAAGCATTTGATACGGTGCCACATAAATGGTTGGTAAGTAAAATGAGAATGCTTGGACTGGGGGAAAATGTGTGCAAGTGGGTAAGTAACTGGCTCACTGATAGAAAACAAAGGGTGGTAATTAATGGTGCATACTCAGACTGGATCCCTGTTACTAGTGGGGTACCACAGGGCTCAGTACTGGGCCCTATCCTCTTTAACATTTTCATCAACGATCTTACACATGGATTGCACAGTAAAATATCGATCTTTGCAGACGATATTAAGCTCTGTAAAGTAATCAACACAATAGAGCATAATGTGTTATTAAAAAGGGATCTGGATAGGTTGGAGGCCTGGGCAGAGAAGTGGCAGATGAGGTTTAACACAGATACATACAAAGTTCTGCACATGGGGAGGAAAAATCCATTACATGACTACATGTTAAATGGAAAAAGGCTGGGTAAAAGTGACATGGAGAAGGACTTGGGAATCCTGGTGAACAGTTAAACTTAATGTAGCAGCCAGTGTCAGGCAGCAGCCTGCCAAGGCAAAAAGGATCATGGGGTGCATTAAAAGGGGGATAGATGCACATGATGAGAACATTATTCTCTCATTATACAAGTCACTGGTCAGACCACATATGGAATATTGTGTACAGTTTTGGGCACCAGTGCACAGGAAAGACATTGTAGAGCTTCAACAGGCACAAAGGCGGGCAACAAAAATAATAAGAGGACTGGGTGGACTACAATACCCAGAAAGATTAGCAAGAGTAGGTTTATTTAGAGAAAAGACGGCTTCGGGGGACATAATAAATATGTTTAAATACATCAAAGGTCAATATAGAGATCTCTCCAAAGATTTATTTATACCCAGGGCTGTATCTAGAACAAGGGGGCGTCCTATACGTTTTGAGGAAAGAAAGTTTCTGCATAAACATAGAAAGGGATTCTTTACTGTTAGAGCAGTGAGACTGCGGAACTCTCTGAGGAAATTGTCATGGTGAATTCAATAACAGAGTTCAAGAAGGGTTTGGATGCATTTCTGGAGCGTGATAATATAACAAATTATAGTGTCTAGGATTCTGGAGAGGGGTCGTTGATCCAGGGATTATTCTGATTGCCAGATTGGAGTCGGGAAGGAATTTTTTCCCTAAAATGAGGACAATTGGCTTCTACCTCATTGGAGTTTTTTGCCTTCCTCTGGATCAACACTTTAGCAAAATAGACTGAACTGGATGGACATCTTGTCTTTTTTCAGCCTTACAAACTATGAAACTATGAACTATGTAACTTCTGTTTAAGGCAGATCTTTTTTTAATTTATTAGTAAAACAATACATCATTATACATCAATATGCATGGATTAAATATTCTATTGGTCAAACAAATTAATCGAGCCTCCCCTTAATCATCATACCAAAGCCCACACTGATAAGTTTATTGGTTACTGTCAATTACACATACACTGCTACTTTATCTTAAATTGATTGGTGAATACTATTATCTAATCAAACAGATAGTCTGTGGTTTAGCATTTTCTGGGCAAGAAGTCAATTTCTACAAAATAGAGAAATACAAAAGAATAGGGAAGTATCCTTTTAGCAGATAGAAATTTATCAGTATAGCAGTGTTAATTAAGTACAGCAGTAGCAGCAGTATTGAATAATCAGTTAAACAAAGATGGAAGAAGAAGATTAAGATGGAAGTCTCAGCCATTTTGTCTCATTAAAAATTGCAAACTTGAATCACCAAGCTAATCCATGGGAACAAAACATAACCTAATTGCCATAACATTACAGATAAGAAATTGTTTCCAATCCTCACAGCAACTTGTACCTTTTGTTTACTGATGATTAGCTCTCCTACACTTGTCAGTGTAAGGACTTATTCACACAGAGTTTTGACTCAATATTAACATCCTCTTTGTAGATGTGTCTCGGGAACTGACAGGACGGACCCAAAGACGCATCTAACAAGTGTGTTTAACACTGCCGGCACCGAGGAACACGCAGCGGCGTTCACATGAGAACGCGCAAACAGTAAAATAAGCTAAGCCAACCAAGGGATCCTGGGTATGATTCTTGTATTCCTGGGTCAAGCATACCCCACCTGGGGCCCCTATACTTGTGGGGCCCCCGGGCAACTGCCTAGTGTGCCCAATGGAAAAGATGGCCCTGGCTAAATATACTTACCACTGCTACAGAACCACAAGTAGCCTGACAAGACCAGAGTGAGTGTAAAATTGCTTGTGACTTGTAAACCTGCTGGCTCCAGTGCTGTGGCCAGCCCCGGTGATCCTGACCAATGACATCACAGTTAATTCTTCACACCCTGCAGCCAATTAAAAGCCACAGTGGTCACATGCATTGTATCCAACAATAGACCACCGCAGGGTCACATAAACAGTGAATGTAACATTATCGGCTGGGGCCATCTGCAACACTGCAACAAGCAGGTTTTACATTACAATACTTCCAATAGGTTGCATTAAAGATCCTAACTTAATTTCCCATATAGCACATTTGAATGTACAATCTATACTAAGGCATATATATACTGTACCCTCACACTTTTATGGACATGACAAGGTATCATTTTTTTTTAACCATTTTTAGTCTTCCCTGAGGGACTCAGTTAGTACTTTTGGAGCAACCCTTTAATTATCACAACACTGGCAACCTAAAAAAAACAGATGCCTTTTTACTACATGCAATTTTAATGCTGTTGAGAAACACAACAAAAAAATGCAACAAAGGAACAAATGTGAACCGAGCCTAAATATTTCCCAAAATCTCCAAAAAATTGGGAATCTCGCAGGAGAACAGAGAGTGACTTTTGATCACTATATTTACTATTTTGCCATAGGCAAACTTAAACTCTATCAGTTCTCTAACTGTTAAACACTAAAACGTAACTTTTATTATATATAACTCTTAACCTCTATACTCACTATTTAAAAACCTGATCTCTCACCTCACCCTTACTGGAGCTAGTACTTTGCTATAGATATAAGGCTCTCCTGTTAATAGGTGGTGCTCCACCAGACTTGATAGTAGAAAGGGAGTTGTTCCCTCTTTCAGAAGCAAAAAGGGTTAAATGATGAGGTGAGAGATCAGGTTTTTAAATAGTGAGCATAGAGGTTAAGAGTTATATATAATAAAAGTTACGTTTTAGTGTTTAACAGATAGAGAACTGATAGAGTTTAAGTTTGCCAACGGCAAAATAGTAAATATAGTAAATATTTCCCAAGGTCCATTAATACATTGTAAAAAAAAAAAAAAAATCTTGAAAATGCATTGTTTTTTATAGCACGATTCTTCTTACTTTGCACAACATCCATTGGTGATATCTCCAGTCCTAGTATATTTGCTACAACCCATCCTGGCAGTGAATGCTGGCACTTGTAGTTTCACTCGCTGTTCTCTCTACATCTTCCAGATAGCAGACCTGGCTTCCAATAAATCCACATATCAGATTTTTTTTTTCCTCTTTAACTGGTAAATTTTCAAATAATATATATTTTACAACCAGAACAAACCTAACATATTTCACAGGAGTTAATTATCCTGTTTTATCCCAAGAAACTCGGCTTTAGTCTGTAATCTGTGAGGAAATCTGCTGTTCTAGTCTCAAATCCTTTCCTCAGCTTGGCGATTATCAACTACATTTTTGTACTAGAGGGAATTAATGCCACATACGGCCTAAGCAGCTTTGAAGTAGAAAGGCCCAGACCTGTATTAACTTTGCTGCACATCACTGATGCGCTGAGAATAAGAGCACGGCATTGACACAGATGTCCAGTCAATTCCTGCGTCCGCAGTTACCTTTCATTTCTGTACTGTACATCTCTCATGCTGTTCTCAGTCTTTGCATTTGGCCCCAGGTAACTACGTCGCCAGCCGAGTGTCAAAATTTAGATGCAAAGGCTGAATCGCAATAAAAGGACGATTGAAGTGGTTGTATTGCTAGAAACCTCAGCTGGCAAACATCATCCTTACATCCCTGATGGCTGTGTCATCGTTCCTGGCAATAAGAAAGTTCAAATATACACATAAGTTGTAAAGCACAGACTATGATCCAGAGGAGTAACTTGAGGCTCCGGGGCCCTAGTGCAAAAAGTGAAATGGGCCCCCCCATCTACCATGTTCCACTTACACCTCTAGTATATCCTTATGTGGCAGGAGCGCTTTTGGGCCTCCTCAAGCTGCAGGTCCTGGTTGCAACTGCTTCCTCTGCACCCCCTATAGCTACACCCTTGATTCAGACTAGAAAGTTACTCTAGGTTTACCATGCGCCATACCCTGGTAATGTATGTGCTGCAACTGGGGAACAACATTGTACTATGTTTCAGTCCTTCAAGGGGCCTATCTATACAGGACATAAGCATGTTTACTATTGGGCTGTGTTCACATTGCGTTTTGTTGTGTGAACCAGGAAAACTCCCAGTAAACACACTATGGGTATCTCTAGGACTCTATTGCCCAATGGAGACCAAAAGACAGGGGCGTCGCTAGGTAGTTTTGTTCGGGCCACAAGCCCCAGACAAGTCTGCCTGTGCCCCGAACCTTAGATTGTTGGGTTCCAGGCTGCTGCAGGCCTGGAATGCCGATGATCTATTGAACTGTATGTGTGTCCTCTGGACGCACACACAGCTCAGGATGGTTCCTAAGTGCAGGCAGGGAGGGAGGGCGACTACAGGAGGTAACGGGAGCTGAGGAGGGAGGAGGAGGCATGGGCCGGCTGCTCACACTGTGAAGTGAGCCAGGAAGTGCAGCACAGCAGGGGGTGTGGCCTCTCCCTGCCGGACAGTGTGCTGTGCTGCACTTCCTGGCCCAATGGAGAACAAAACTACCTAGTGACGCCCCTGTCTTTTGGTCTCCATTGGGCCAGGAAGTGCAGCACAGCACACTGTCTGGCAGGGACCATCTCCTGCCTGTCCTGGAGGACACAAGTCAGTGAGTAGCCTCACTGCAGAACAGTACTAAGTAGTATAATAAGGGTGAAACAAGATAATGTTCATGAATGTTAACTGTACTGAACGTATGTGTATGCATATGTGTATGTAAATGTGTATGTATTGTATATATGTGTATACGTTTGTGAATGTATATGTGTTTGTATATATGTCTGTGTGTATGTATGTAAATGTGTACCTACTGTATATATGTGAGTTCATATGTATTGTATATATGTGTAGGTATATTTCTGTATATACACACATCCACAATATCACCCCATTCACATTGCTAAAACATAATCCCAGTATGCGCTACAATACGCTGTGTGCTTTGGGAGCTCGCGCTCACGATCATATTGTACGCGTGGGGGGGGGACACGTAATCCATAGTTCTGTATGAGAGCTATGAATTACCATAATTACGCCATGTGAACATACCCTTAGAAATGTAAACTACAACCTGATGATGAATTATATTTGAATATAATTTTTTATATCTGTCATTAGTCTGGGTTACGTATGATTTTAGCTGCTGCAGCCAGACTAAGGCTATGTTCACACTGCATAAATCGCGGGGCACATTTTGTGGCGCGCCGCAATTACGGTAATTCATAGCTCTCATAGAGAGCTATGAATTACGTCTCATCTCCCCCAGCGTACAATACAATCTTATTGTACACCGGGGGAGAGAAGTGACAGGTCACTTCTTCGCGGCACTGATAGTGGAGGTGAATGGAGCCTCTGTGCTTGGAAGTACGTGCTGAACAGCACATACTTCCCAAACACACGGCATACTGCAGCACCTACTGCCCTAAGGGTATGTTCACACAGCGTATAGTGGCCCGTACCTGTGCGCACCGCTATACGCCTGCTGTTGGAAGTACGTGCTTTCCAGTGCAAAAATTCAGCAGCGCTCCGGCCCACCTCCAATCCACTTTCACCTTTCCCCCTGAAAAAATGGCAGGTATCCATAGCACTTACTGCTATGATTTTACCGTATTTGCAGGGCGTATTTTGGACAAATTACAGCACAGTTATGCCCCACAAATACGCTGTGTATATTCATACAACATAATGTCGGTCCGTACTTCGGCACGTAATTACGCTTCAATTCACCTGATGTACAGGCCGACATTATGGTAATTCATAGCTCTTACTGAGAGCCATGATTACCTGTTCTGGGGAGAATAAATATCAGTGAGAGCTTCAGAGGGACGCTCTAGCCACAGTTTTTTTTTCTGTAAAAACAAATGCTGCAGTACATGTGAAAAATGCCGTGTGAACGCAGCCCTACTGAGCAACCCTTACGCCCAAGGGCCCGGGCCCCAGATGTTTTGGGACCCTAGCAATGCCCCTGCCAAAAGAGTATCCTTTTTGCCTCCACTGGGCTGGTATATGTCACTATACTGCTAAATGAAAAGGACAGAATAACATAGTAGAAGGTTTGGACTGGCCTACAGTGGAATAGGTGAAACCCACTGTGGGCCCCTGAGCATGGTAGACCTGGAATTGTTTTTTAACGGAATATACATCCTTAGGAGGGGCCAGAAAAGCATAGAAAGAAAGGCAAAAAGCAAGAGGCAGAGTAAAGGAGGCATGTATAGTGCTTTACAGTAGCTGTAGGATGGGACCCAAAAATAAACCCCACCTATGGGCCCAGAAACACGTCAACTGGTGGCGCCCCTAGAGTCAAATTCACCTATGGGGTCTAGGCTCCCCAGTTCGGCACTGCATAGTAGACTGAGCTATATATAGTATAGACCATGTGGTTCATGATCATTTACAGTAGGTCCCCATGGGTGACATATACCAATGGGAAGTGAATTGCCACCTAAAGTAAAAAAAAAAACAAACAAACAAACATGGCTGTCATGATTAGTGTTGCACTTGATATTTGAGTGGATGTCAAATGTAACCCGTATCTAAGCAATCGATTATGCGTTATTGAATTATGGTAAAAATCGACAAAAAAAAAATCTAAATGAATGCTAACTCTAAATTAGGCTGTTTCACAGAGTTGCTTTACGTTATACTGTTGCTCCAGGTCCCACGTTGCTCCAGGTGTTACAATGCTCTTGCCCCGGCATTACCCATGATGCAATATCTAACACTTCTTCCAGTTTCCTTAGTCTATCCCTACTGATAGGAAACCAGAAGTAATGTCTTATGTGCCGCACGAGGTCACATTCAACATTACTTTCAAGAATGTAGGGGGAAATTAGGCAAACCCAAAAGTGACTTTTGGACAGTCCCACTAGACATGATGCTGCAGCAGGAGAGACAGGAGGCCTGGAGCGATGCTGATAGAAAGTTAACCCCTAAAACATCTTAAAAGCCTTAACTCTAATTTAGGACTAGGGTTAGGGTATAGCCACACGGCAGTTGTAAAATGGCGATCGGATTCTGTATTTTAACGTCTTTTGAATGGTTTTGGGGGACAGTTTCATCTATGGTTTGCGGATTCGCCCGTCTCCCTTAACCATTGAATAGCACATCTTCTGCCCAAAAACCGGATGGAAGATTTAGCATGTTCCAAGTTTTTCAGAACGCCGACGGTATATAAATTCATGCAGTGTATGCAGTGTAGACTACTGGGCAGATTTTCTAGTAAAGTCTATGGGGATGGTTGAAAGTCTGAAAAACTGACTGAAAACCATTGCCATGTGGACATATACTTAGGATTACTGTAAGCATTACGGATAAGGTTAGATGTAGTCATAGAGGTAGAAAAAAGAAAAATCCAGTCAATCCAGTGTTGAAATGAACAGGGCCTTATTTCAGTAGCACTAGTCATGATCGTTCCCACTGTAAATAGTAATGTAATGTGAAAGGGGTTTTGCCAAGAAGTGAGTTCTTCACCTAACAGGCTGATACTCCCCCCTTGAGGCTTGAAAAAGGGGCGTTGTGTTTCTGTGTTTAAAAAAACAAGTACCTTCTCTGTGATGTCATTGCTCCACCTCCCATGCATGTTCCTGATATTGTCTCTGTACTTGAGCAAACATGTTATTTGGCTAATCCACAGAGGATAATTGAATTGTGTACAAGTTTCTCCCTCTTATCTGCTCAGGAGAGAAGATAAGCTCTGAGCAGGTAGCGTATTTCATCTGTTCAGGAACTGCTGCAGGGGGGAGGAGGGCTGAGCAGGGAGCTCTGCATGTTTACCCAGATAATTACATTACAACCAGTGGATTCTCTATAAAAAAGACACAGTATCTTTTCTCCCCAGTCCCTTGTTCATGTTCCCTGCCATCAGATAAGAAGTACAAACAACACAAGCGCGGCCAGATCAGCTCCTGTCAGCTTCTGGTCGTGTCTAATGTAAACTGTCAGAAAACTCAGGGCATGTAAGTCAGGCTGTAGCTCTCAGAGGCTTCATTTTTTTAAAGACATATATTTAGAAAAGTGATTAAATACCCATTTTAGAGGATCCCATGTCAACTTTAGATCATGGCAAAACCCCTTTAATTGCATCCTAAACCAATGTTACCATTGCTACAAATTGGGTTCTGTTCTATCAGACTTTTAGAATATACAGTTTCTCACAAAAGTCAGTACAACGCTCACATTTTTTTCTACATATTGTATTGTAACTTTTCAATGGACAACACTAAAGATTTGACACTTTGATACAATTTAGTCAGTGCACAACTTGTATAACAGTGTAAATTTGGTGAGCCCTCAAAATAACTCAAAGCACAGCCATCAGTGTCTACACTGCTGGCAACAAAAGTGAGTACACCCCTAAGAGAAAATGGACAAATTGTGTCCAAGGTGTCAATATTTTGTGTGACCGCCATTATTTTCCAGCACGGCATTAACTCTCTTGGGCCTGGAGGTCACTAGAGCTTCACAGGTGGCAGCCACTGGAATCCTCTTCCATTCCTGCATGATGAGCTGGAGCTGGTGGATATTAGAGACCTTGCACTCCTCCACCTTCCATTTGAGGAGGCCCCACAGATGCTCAATAGGGTTTAGGTCTGGAGACGCTTGGCCACGACAACTTTACCCTCATTTTCTTTAGTAAGGCAGTGGTCATCTTGGAGGCATTTAGGGTCATTATCATGTTGGAATACAAAAATGAGAGGGGTGTACTTGCTGTTGTGAGATACTGTAAAACATAAAAGGAATTTTTATTTTCCACCATTTTAATGAAATATAAATCTTTTATCTATTAATATGTGGTGGCAATTTAAAATTCCATTTGAGCAAATAGGTTTTTTTGGACTAAAAATCTCAGTGGAAAATGGGACTACATCTTATAGTAAAAATGTAGTTTCTCAGGCAGGCAGGAGGCTAGAATGGGGCGATGCAGTGGGAAGCCAGCGGCAGCTTGAAGGGGTTTCACCCACCACTGACTTTCCATAGCATGGCCCCACTCTAGCCTCCTATCTTCCTGAGATACTACGTTTGAGGTGTATGTAATGGGCTCAAGTACTAAACCTGCTCCATAGGTGGCACGCGGCGACTGTTAATTACAGCTGGCAACCTAGCTGGAACCCTGCTGTTCACCATCTAGATACCACAGCTATCATGAGCATGGTGCCTAAATAAATGAGCACCGTTTCTTTCCCCAATTGCCCCCCCCCCCGCCCAACGTAATTGCAATTGGATGATTGGTTGCAGGCTTCCGTAGCTACCATGTATGTACACCTATTACACCCTGGCACGGTGTCATACAGCAGTAGAATAGTACTGCTGTATAAAGCACATGGGATTATGCTCCCTAGTGGTCATGTACCCTAAGGACTAAGGACAACATGTCCGAAAAATTTTAATCAATGTAATCAGTTTTTAATCAATGTAATCAGTGTTTAATCAATGTAAAGTACGATCCTCTCAAAAATCTGGCGTCAGCTATACCTTACATAGTACACTTCATGCGACTAAAAAAAAAGCGCATTGCGCAATTGCGGCACATAACATATCATTGGTAATGTATGTAATGTGCCTATTGAGGCGTATTGCGTAACGGAGTCGCATAAAGTATCATTACTAGTGTATGTAATGATCCTCAATAGGTGCATTGCGTTATGGAGGCGCATAGTGTATTATTGCTACTATATTTAATGTGCCTTCTTAGACGCATTACAATGTGTCGTTCCCGCGTATAATGCACCTAGTTTGGTGTACGACAGTTCATTTATATCGAGAATATGGCGTCAAGAGTATTTTTGTCACAAAATAGACTAAAAAAAAGGCGCTTGCGTATTGGGACATGTTGCATTTTTATTAAAAAAACAGAAACAGAATTTTTTTTTTTAAATTAAGAATTAGCGTAAATTTACACGATTTATTGCGGCGCGTACAGTACGTGCCGGAAAACATTGTGTGTTTTGGGAGCTCACTCTGATTAGCGCGTATTCCTGCGCTGACATGCATTACTCTTAGACCCCATAGACATGTCACTTATCTCCCCGCGTGTAAGATACGATCGTATTGTACGCGCGGGGCGACGAGGTGTAATCCATAGTTCTCTATGAGAGCTATGGATTACCGTAATTATGGGGCGCATTTCCCTGCGTATTAAGCGCAGTCGCCGCGAAATGTGTCCCCCAATAACGCCGTGTGAACATACCGTTAAAATCAACCCTCTTTTGCCATTTTACAATCAAAAAAATTAAAAAGTCACACATCATTGGTAGTGCCGCGTTCTTTAAAGTCTGACCTATTAAATTATAGCCTCGATTATGCCGTACACTGAACACTGTAGAAAGAAAAAAATTCCAAACGCCAAAATTGTGGTTATTTCAGTCATTTCAAGTCCTCAAAAAATTTTAATAAAAAATGATCATAAAGTGTCATGGCTCCTAAAGTGGTATAAAAACTACACTTCCCGCTTCAAATTTTGTCTTCCTATTTTCCTTATAGTCCAAGGACTTATTGGTCTTTATATTGATTTGTATACAGACCCCTCTACCCTTCCAATGGCTCCTCCTTGTATTTTGTAAGTTATCCTAACAATCTTATCTTAATGTGCATGCAATTTACAAACTTCCCCTCTCACAGCTCCGCAGACCTGTGGCTTTTTCTTGGTTTATTGTGAAACAAACATTTGTCAGGCAGAGAATAGACGTTCCAGCACGTGCGCGCATCCTCCTGACGCGGGTGATAATTAAATCTCAGAATCACAGGTGATGTCCTCGCACAGTCTCTTCCTTTGTTTCCCCCTGGACCGATGATGCTGGCATCCCAGTGCGGCCTGTTAGCACAGATCAGGTGCTGATTTATACGGACAGATGAGCGTTAGCTGACAGATGGTACGGTGACCTGAAAAACCTGCCCCCTTTCCTAGGATCAGGCAGCAGATGACAGGTATTATTTCATAAAATAAAGTCTAAAAGGAATCGCCGGAGCCGGCACATTAATCTGAGGCAGTAACCAGCCATGTAACATTTATGTCAGGACAAATCTGTCTCTGTGCACGAGAAGGAAAAGTGGTTTTTGATGAAGATGTTCATAAATTTTAATATAATATGCCTGATGGTGTCTGATGTCTCAGGTCTCTTTTATATTTTAAGACTTGGAATGAAAAGCAGAAATATTTAATCCTTACTGTATGTATTTTACATAACTGTAAGGTGACTCGATTGGGACAAGGGGTCAGGAGGAGAACAGCACCTCGGAGAGGCGAGATCCCAGAGAATGTCAGATTACGTTACAATTAATATGTTTTATCGTACAAGATATGATTACTGATTGCATTGGAACACTAGAGGGAAGGCAAAAGGAGAACAGGCAGTGCCCAACTTAAACCGTTCCGACTTACATCTTTCCATTAGTTACAAACGGAGACTTATGGGGCATAAGTTCCATGTTCCATGTTCCACAGCAGATAGTAGATGTGGAATGACAAGCTCCAGCATGCCACAGCAGCACATGAGGTGAAAAGTAGGTGAAATCTTCTTAACAGGGACACAGACAGCAAAACAAATGCAAAAACCCTTCCCTGCACTATCCAAAACTAAAAAAAAAAAAAAATCCTTTTGTGCTGGAGTTACATTTAAAGGGGTTGTCTCACTACATTGATTCCTCTTACCTTAGTCCTGTTTTCATGTTTCACTTTGAATTCAGGGGCGTGTTTACTGGCTTCTACTAGGCTGCAGTAGAAGCCAGGTCTGTAGCTATAGCAACCAGTGCTGTCAGCCTATCAGGAGAGATCAAACAGGTCTGTAGCTATAGCAACCAGTGCTGGCAGCCTATCAGGAGAGATCAAACAGGTCTGTAGCTATAGCAACCAGTGCTGGCAGCCTATCAGGAGAGATCAAACAGGTCTGTAGCTATAGCGACCTGAGGAGCTGATGCAGCCCATACAAGAGGAGATATCTAGGAATAGGTAGGACACTGTTAATGGACACATATTGCAAAGTGACTTGTTTTTGCAAGATCTTTAACATAAAAAGCAAACCTTGTAGTGAGACAACCGCTTTAATAAATATACCTGTTCCGACTTACATACAAATTCAACTTAAGAACAAACCTACAGTCCCTATTCTGTTCATATCCTGGGGACTGCCTATATTTACCCAGGGGTCTCCTCCAACTAGGTGCCTGTGTATGGTTTTTGCTATACTCGTCACAGTGCCAAAAAGTGATTAGCTAATGTGGTCAGGTGAACACTGGAAATATTGTTTTGCAAATGTATCACTGTTCGGTCCAACCCTGGTTCAACCAAACTTTTTTTGTGTCCCTAGATATAAGCTGAAATTTAAAGGGGTTGTCTCAATACAAGGATTGCTTTTTATGTTAAAGATGTTGCAAAAACAAGTAATTTTACAATATGTGTCCACAATTAGCAGTGTCCTACCTATTCCTAGATATCCCCTCTTGTGTGGGCTGCATCTGCAATTCTGATCGCTATTGCTACAGACTTGTTAGATCACTCCTGATAGGCTAGCAGCACTGGTTGCTAT
>JAODAL010021962.1:30000-65799 GCA_025379985.1 Phyllomedusa bahiana
TTAGAATGTCACTGAAACGATAATTGATATTAATAACTTACATCAAATAGAGAAACCCATATATTGTATAGACTCATTACAGTATGAATTACAAGGTTTAATATAATACATTTGCGAGCCCTATAACAAATACAAAGATCCCGGAGAACCCCTTTAATTTTCAATGATATTGTAATTTTTTGAGATGCGCTAGTATATGATATGAAGCGTTAACGACTTAACCTGTCAGTAGGCTTTCCAGAATATAGGAGGCAACGGACATATTTACGGAGAGAAAATACTCACTCCATGCAGATGTTGTCCTTGAACTGATATGAAGCAAGCACCTCAATACTGCAAGTAAACAGTGCTAGTCACCAACTTATGTCGGGGCAGTTGAAGTCACCCATAACAACAGATGCCTCATCTATTTGCCTGAGGAGTACATCTTCCATGGCTTCTGTTATATTTGGGGGCCTATAGCAGACCGCTATTTTACCCTATGTATATATATATATATATATATATATATATATATATATATATTATATACCCATAATGACTCCACATGCTTATTTCCTGTATCTATATCTTTCCATAGTGTTCGTTTCAGTCAGAATTTTACGTAAAGATGTACCCCTCACACCTTCCAATTTTTAGACTGTTTTCTAAACAAACTGTAACCCAGTAAGTTAACCGTCCGTTCAAATCCATCATCCAGCCATGTCTCAGTTATCCCTAGTGGTGCTAGAGATCCTAGCTCTTATTACAGCAGAGATTATTTGAATATTACATTTCCCAAGGAGCATTGCTTGACCTGTTAATCTCCATACACCTTTATGCTGCTTCTTCTCAAGGTGAACCCTCTCCTCTACATTCCAAGAGCTATATTAAAAGTCTCTCACCCAGCCAACCAGAAATCTTATTGGCACTAATAGGGGTCAAATGGCCCAAAAGAGCTGCCTGCAAATAGGAGGCTTTTCCTTATGCAGATACTACTGTCTTGGCTTATCAAAACTTATCTTTTAAACTTTTTTCAATTAAAATATTATAATGTCCTCTGGAAGAAAATTAAACAAAACCCTATGTCATTCTATTAGTAAAAGAGCTTCTCACCTCTATCATATAACCCTATAGATCACAGAGCTCAGCTTCTCCCCCTATCATATAACCCTATATATCACAGAGCTCAGCTTCTCTCCTCTATCTATATATAACCCTTATATATCCATCAGAGCTCAACTTCTCTCCTCTATCATATAACCCTATATATCACAGAGCTCAGCTTCTCTCCTCTATCATATAACCCTATATATCACAGAGCTCAGCTTTTCTCCTCTATCATATAACCCTATATATCACAGAGCTCAGCTCCTCCTCTTCATATAACCCTATATTCAAGAGCTCAGCTCTTCCCTTTATATAACCCTATATATCACAGAGCTCAGCTCCTCTCCTCTATCATATAACCCTATATATCACAGAGCTCAGCTCCTCTCCTCTATCATATAACCCTATATATCACAGAGCTCAGCTTCTCTCCTCTATCATATAACCCTATATGTCACAGAGCTCAGCTTCTCTCCCTCTATCATATAACCCTATATATCACAGAGCTCAGCTCCTCTCCTCTATCATATAACCCTATATGTCACAGAGCTCAGCTCCTCTCCTCTATCATATAACCCTATATATCACAGAGCTCAGCTTCTCTCCTCTATCATATAACCCTATATGTCACAGAGCTCAGCTTCTCTCCTCTATCATATAACCCTATATATCACAGAGCTCAGCTCCTCTCCTCTATCATATAACCCTATATATCACAGAGCTCAGCTCCTCTCCTCTATCATATAACCCTATATATCACAGAGCTCAGCTCCTCTCCTCTATCATATAACCCTATATGTCACAGAGCTCAGCTCCTCTCCTCTATCATATACCCTATATATCACAGAGCTCAGCTTCTCTCCTCTATCATATAACCCTACATATCACAGAGCTCAGCATCTCTCCTCTATCATATAACCCTATATAAGGTATACAAATGGGTGTATCCGATATGCCTCCAACCGAAATAGAAGGATAAACGGAAAGAGAAGAGGGGAGGGGAGGACAGACAGGCGCCCCAGTATAGTGTAGTAGTTAGATATCACAATAAAATGTCAATTTGTCAAATTGCAACACTTTAATGAAGCACTTTTAAAATTGACATCCACTTTCAGGCATTCAACCGTGATATTCAGCATGACAATAACTGGACGAATGGTAATAGCATATACTCAGCGTTAGGTTGCGACCTCCCGGTCGTTCAAAAAATTCAAGGCAAAAGTCCATGCATCGATCTGGGAGACGCCAGGGCCCAGAGCAGAGATGGCGCAATGATGGTAGCTAGCGCGCACTCGGACGTGCAACGTTTCGGGGCAAACTCCTCCCCTTCCTCAGTTCCCCATAAACAGGTTGGCCAGCGATGGGGCAACCCTTGTCCCCATCGCTGTACCAACCTGCTGGTGGTAATGGGTACCATGATAAGCTGCTTCCTATTATATGTAGATCAAGTGCAGTACGATGCTCACAGCGTAGAACTGGCAATGAGCATGCTCAGTGCCAGTTTGAGTAAGGCTGGTGACGTCACTTACTCCTGGCAGGTGACGCGAACTTCCGGTTCCGGCCGCAGGGTCGGCGATGGAACTAGGATTACAGACAGGAGAGGAATTGCATGAGGAATAGGACTAAGGGAGATGACGATTTACAGCAGGTAACTAGTACTATATTGTATATAATGGAGAGGGTATGCATGGGAACTTTTTATTATTATAGGCTTTATGCAAATATGTTAACAATTGGGAGTGATTTTTATTAGTATGTAATTAGGAAGGGAGGATGTATGATTGGCTCTTTTTGAAAGAGGGTGGTACTTTTATGGACTATTTAAAAAATATATTGTGAGACTATTATCATTACTCCTGATGAAGCGTGCGAGGAGGCACGCGAAACGCGTTGAGTTTGCTGTTTTTATCTGATTGGAGTTTGCTGTTTTTATTTGATTGTTTTAAATAAATCACTCATATAATAGATGAGGATTTATATTGCTCTTTTTATATTGTATATAAGCGCTAGCTTACCTCCATTTTTGCCTATGGCTGTATAGCCAGGAGCAGATACACAAATTTTATATAACCCTATATATCACAGAGCTCAGCTTCTCTCCTCTATCATATAACCCTATATATCACAGAGCTCAGCTTCTCTCCTCTATCATATAACCCTACATATCACAGAGCTCCACTGAATTGTTTGAATGCTATGAAAATCTTCACACCTGCCAACTTTCCCACTTCTTATGGGAGACTTCTGCAAACCAGAATGCAAAGAGGCTTTCCTAGGTGTATGGGAGCATTCGTAGGAAGATCGAGCGGCTTTCTCAGGTGGATAGGAGCATTTGTTGGAAGATTCGTTGGTTTCGTGTTTATTTATTGAGTTTAAACTATATAGTGGTATGTCTTTTGGATATATCTGTGTGTGTCTCATGTAAATTAGGGTTGTCTAGGGTTTGGTAGTATAGGTTCCAGTGTGGGGTCGCCCTTTTTCAGGGTGGTGTCCTCACTTTTCCCTAGGTGTCATAGTACTTAGGGGCTTCTAGGGACTGTTTAGGTCCTTTTATCCTTATATAGTAATAAAGGTTATATTTTATTGTGGGCCTGAAGGCATATATTTTGCTAGTGGTAGTTTTTTCTGTAATTTTGTTTATCACGAGTGGACTCTTTATTCGTTATTCTTAAAGAGTGTTTGTAGTTTCCAGGCAGTTTCCATCTTCCTCCAGCTCATACAACGGAGGCTGTACTTTCCGGCTATCCAGGTTCTATCTGTTGTCTCATACACCCAATAGCCCGGTGAAGGGACGAAAGCATTATCTTATTGTTATCTATACCACAATTTATACCCGTTGATGTGACAATGTTTTTACAGCACCATCTTTATTTTTTGATTATATTATAGTGCTCTCATTGTGTTTATCACATTATGGTGTTTTGTATTGGACCTTAATATTATATGTACTATACTATTTGACCTTATTATACATGTATAGGCTTGTATTGTTCCCTGGTGAATCCACGACATTGGTGGGGGAAACGCGTCGGGACAGGAATCATTTTGTCTTGCTCTCTCCTATTAGGTCCGGGATAGGGCTATTTTTTGTCTTATCTTTGTTGATTGTGTGTTTAGTCTTCTAGGATATGTTGTATATTGGTTTGGTATAGTGTTGTTTATAAACGTGTGAGGGACGGTGTAGGGCATTTAGAGTAGGTTCGAGAGCGGGGTCGCTGCTTTTGGGGCGGGTTCTCCACTGTTCTTGTAGTATCGGTTAATAGGGCATAATAGGGACTTTTCTTTCCCATCTTTTAGATTTGTAATTAAAAGTTATATTTTATCTGTATGTATCTGGCCCCAAGGCATTCGTTTTTTGTAGTTTTTGGTTTACTTTCTCTATATACCGGGCATTCGCATTTGGGGGATCTCCTTCCCCGTTATATTTAGGTAGTTTTTTCTGCATCTATATTACAGTCACAACACTCAGACCCTGTGGTTCTAATGACCTAAACCTTACTCACCAGCGAACCCTTAGATGTTTTAAGTCTGGTGCACTAAAGCCACAGAAGTTCCAGGTGTTGCAGCCCAGATATCGATGCTAAAATGCCGTCGTAATATGATGTCTGAAATGGCCTTAATTGGATTCCTGAATGTCTAGTGACTGCCTTCACCTGGGCCTAGTCTCATGATATACAGAAATAAATATTTTCTCTTATATGTGTTCATTAGCTTGCACAGTAATAACATAATCTATGACAATTAAACCCAAAAGTAGTTGTGGTATGGTGATAGCCTCGGCGTTCCTGAGGGGGTCACGTTGTCGTCACATGCTGAGAGAACATCACCAGCTGTTTATTTTCTACAATTAGTTCTCACAGCAACATCTCCCCTAAGACAATCCGTCACTTAAAGAAACAAACATCCCATTTTAATGCAAGCATTCATCTCAGCAGAGCATCCCTAACATATAGCCCAGACATTGATATATCTAAGCATTGCACATTAGAAGGTGAACTTTTTAACTCTTTACTGACTTTCTATAGATGGTGGGGCAGGTATGCTTACAGAACACTCAGTGTGAATATATTGCTATGTGTATATATATATATATATAATATATATATTATATATATATATATATATATAATATATAATATATATATATATATATATATAAAATATGTTTTCTAAGATCATAACAAATAGTCATGAAAAAGTTGAGTTAACATTTAAATACCACAGTTTTTGGTGGTGCAATATTTTTCAAGCTTCTCTGTGCTACACCTAATAACTATCTATCTATCTATCTATCTATCTATCTATCTATCTGTCTGTCTGTCTGTCTGCTTTCTATCTCTGTATCTATCTATCTAATCCATCCCATATTTATCTATCTAAGATATATATATATATATATATATATTATTATTATATATATATATATATATATATATATATATATATATATATATATATATATATATATATATATATATATATATAGACATGATAAACCGTTTTAATACGAATTACACGTGTATGAAAACTGTTTAGGTCTAAAACTCACTTTTTTTTGCCCTTAGTAACCTATGGGCAAAGAAGTGAGTTTTAGACCTAAACAGTTTTCAAACATGTGGCCCTAAGTTTTCTGGCACAAGTCTATATCTAGAAACAATCAAGACATAGACATTTTTTGTCCCTCTATGGCACCCAGCACCCAGACGCACCTTGCCCGTCTGCCCTCTTACCCTGCCCATGTTCTGTGTATTTTAACCCAATATTTTATGCTTGCCCATATCCGATATTCTTGTAAATAAAAGCAGCGCATTGCAAACTCTTCTACAAACCTTAACTACTCCAAAAATCGAATGGTATTTTTAGTAACTGTGTTTACAGCCCCTTGCTGACTATTGCCCAGACTATCAACACAGAAAACAAGAAAACACATAATCATTTTTGCAATACCATTAAAGGGCTGTTTATTTTATGCAAGATCCTAAACTCACAATTTGGGTGACGCCGTTCGTCACGTCCGCCCATTACGGATATTTTTTTTAAAGATGTATATTTTTTGTGTTTCAAATGGCTCGAACAATTTCAATCATGTCTTAATTACTTTTAAAAAATGCTGCATTGGCTCCTGAACAAGATGTCGAACTTGTTAGGCATTTGAAATTTCTGCACTGTTCCCTTATTCCTGGCAGTCAATGCATGCGTCCAGATTGTAACCTCCTTTCTGCCTCCAAGCCTGCCTTGGCTCCGTGTCCAGCTAGGGATTATGGATTTAGTAAGGAAGGTAAGTGTAGCTAGAAGCATTGGCTTGCCATCTGCTCCCCAGCAGAGTTCGGGCCAACCTGCCTAGCCTGCAGCAAGACCGGGGCACTTTGTTCAATTCAGCCTTTTCCAACCTGGCTCAAGTAGCCAATCATATTGAATCAGATGATTAGGTCTAAGCAGTCCATATGTAACTGAATATTTTTTCTAAATACCAAAATGAAAACAACATGAATGCCATTTTCTCCATTCTAATTCCTCAATACATCAAGTTAAGTTTACATAAATAAATACTCTCTTAAGGTTTATGCAAATCATACAAAAAATAAAACTATGCATTATTTAGTGGATCTCCTATTTCAAGATCTAACAGACTTTATTCTCAGCATGTTTTTTCCCAAGTTTATATTGGCCTTCTTTTCCGATTCTGTTTTTTTTTTTTTTTTTATTTAATCTTTTAAATTATTCCTTTTTAAATTATTATCTCATGTGACTTCATAAATGCAATTGCACTACTTTATAATTAATTTTGGGTGGTGAATTAAGATTAATGGAAAATTTCTATTTTTTTTTTCTCCGGTCACTTTAGAATTCACTTTTAAAAGTTACCTTTCTTTGCAGATTGCCCTCGACGGAGATGACGGTTGTTTACAATGTATCGTTCCTCAAAAGTCAACTCGGTTCCACAAAGCAATTATTCTGAAATTTTTTTTCTTCCAAATCAGTTGTGATGATTTCTTGGAAGTGACATGAAAGTTCTATCAGCAAGTTCTGATGTTTTCTTCTCATGCTCAAGCCGTTTACACAGTTGTAACCTCTCCTAGGTGCTAGAAGCTTAGAAAAATGGTTTATAGAGGGAGGCATAAGTTACAATTAGAATAGAGATTTGGGCCCTATGAGTACTAGCATCAGAATTTTGAGCTCCACAATGCCATAATCTTCCGTAGATGTCTTTGTGGTGGAAGGTCCCATCAGGGATAGTGAGATCACTGTTCTAATCCCACCTGTTCTGGTCTCCCCTTCATTGTTTTGGTCTCCCCTTTGGTTTATAGTAACGTTTTCAGTGGCTAAGGAGAACAGACGTGGGTGAAAATGTTGCTAATTCAGGGATTTATTCTGATTGCAAGATTGGAGTCAGAAAGGAATATTTCCATTAAATGAGGACAATTGGCTTCCACCTCATAGGGTTTATTCTTTCCTTTGGATCAATGTTGTAGGATAATAGGCTATTGTGGATGGACATAGTTTTTTTAGCCTTAAAAACTATGGACTACATATACGAAAACTGTCTAGGTCTAAGACTTTCTTTGTTGCCTATAGCAACAAATCAGAGTTCATAGCAAGGAGCACTCTGATTGGTTTCTATGAGCTCTGATTGGTTGCTATAAGCTCTGATTTGGTTTACCCATGGGCTTTGATTGATTTTTCTATGAGCTCTGATTGGGTTGCTATGGGCTCTGATTGGTTGCTATGAGCTCTTTTTTATATGATTTGCTAATGTGAGGGGTTCTGGGTTGGTTGCTATGAGGTTCTATACCCCGGTTCATATGGCTGGCCGAGGGGGAGGAATGGTATGGGGAAATGGGGCTGCACCAGAAGTCTGATGTCTTTTCAGCCCGACATCTAGCGCAGCCCCATTTACTATAGTTTTAATTCGCCCTCACGCTAGTATCAGACACAATACAGAGCGCCCGCGGAACTTTGTAATGCACCTGATTTCGGGGGGGCGTGCGGGAGGCGGGGTGCACTAGAACCCTACGAAGCTATAGATGTATAGCTTTGTTACGGCAATTCTAGGCGCATTACTGCTGGAACAGGTAGAGCACTTTTAAAGTGGTTTACCTGAGCCAGAATTGACATTTATGCTCTAGAATGCACCTGATTTATGACCTGCGGTAGACCGAGTTCATAAATCAGGTGCATTCTGTACTTTAAATATGCACATAAAAAATGGCGTCTAAGCGCCATTAATCATACATGTTGCCCATGATATGTAGATCCTATGTATTCTATGAAATACAAATTGTTAGAGCTTTGGATCACCTATTGTGGATATTACATGTGAGTACAGAACTTATCTTTATAGTAGTCTCGCCAGGAAAAAAAAAATCTCCAAGGACTCAGGATAAGAAAATTATATAGCAATGTGTTACTTTGAGTTGTCCTTCTAGGAACACTGTTAAGTAATACAGTTGACTAAGGCTTTGTTCACACGGCATAATTGCGGGGCGTAATTACGCCCCGCAATTACGCCGGGACTTTGGGAGCTCGCGCCGACTCCTGCGGGACAGGGGGCTGCCGACCCCATAGACATTCATTACTAGCGGAGCGTACTCACTGCTCGCAATTGACATGTCACTTATCTCCCCGGATTGTTCTCTATGAGAACTGTGGATTACTGTAATGACCGGGACGTATCTCGGCCAGTATTGAGCGCAGTACGCCGAGAAATACGGGCCGAAATACATCCCAATTTCACCCATGTGAACATAGCCTAAGGTAACTTATTACAGTTTACAAATAAACCTACCATACAAACCTAACCTAATCCAAAGCACCAAGTTCTACCACCCACGTGGTATCAACCTATGAACAAGAAGTGGGAATTTTGGCGGATGCTACATTGTTGTTTATTTAGTTGCATGTTGATACTTTGTTGCAAAAAAAAAATTGCTCGATCAATCACTTAGCCTCAATGTATAACATTTTGATTCCCTCTATTTTTCTATTATTACCACTGGAGCCGAGCTCTGAGCAGGTCTGTTTGCCGCTGCTATTCTAGGCGCAGCGATTTAGACTCTACAGAAGCTTTTCACGTCTAGACTTCTTTTATTTTAATCCATTGTCTGTCCAAAAAGATGATTGTATAAAGAGTCAACAATCTGTAGTCTTTTATTACAGAATATAACAGTATATTAAGTTACATTATCAGTCAGTAATGGAGATGTATTCCCAGAAATGAATTATTTACAAGCCATTTAAGTAATCTATATTCAGGTGTGGCGCAGAAAAGCACGGCATAAATCTTTAATGCTGCCTGCTTGAGAGAGGTGAAGTGAGGATTAAAGACATTTTAAAGGAAGACAAGAGCAGTAAGAAGGACATCGCTTGTGCCGTGCATCACTAGAGCAGGTCCATTGCTAATACATTGATGAATGGCATATGTCAGGGTTATGTTTCCAGATCCTTGCATCTGTTTCTGTGGTTAGGGCAGGCAACAAAGTGAATAAAGAATTAGCTCTATTTCTTTATTTGTTTAATGAATCTTTATTACAAGATACCTTTAGCATTAAACTGCGAAAAAATATTTATGCAATCTGTGTGGGAGGCTGAAGCGAGGACAAAAACATTTAGTGAATGGATATTTTAGATGTAATTATTTACATCCACATCTTTTCATTCTCCAGTTACAAATGCGCAATGCTCAACGAGCCTCATACAAGGTCCCTACTAATTAGAATCGCACCAGACTCTTTGGTGCATGTCTGGTTCTTTTGGGCACCTAAACAGTCCGTTAGGATGTCAAATTTGGGGAGAAAGGGAATTATAGGGAAACTACATGAAATATACACAGATATGAATGTATATAACTTTTTCCTTTCATTATTTATCAAATACTGGATTTTATTATTTTTGTGTTTTAATGTAGTCATTTACATATTTATTTCAAAGGCAAATTAAACATGTATTTTTTATCATTTCAGTTTTCACATTCAATTTACATTTTTGCATTTTTTATTTCTTGGAATTATGTTTGAATAATGTTTTATTTTTTATTATCATGCATACTGTATATACTGAGTTTACTTTATTCTGCACATCTATTTGCAGAGCATTCAACAGAGATTGCTAAAAGAAGGAGAACCCGGGTCATACTAGGTCAAGGCACTTTTTCAGGGAATCCCACTAATGACTTTACAGGATGTTTTGTTCTCCAAATTCCTTTTAGGCCGGAAGAGAAAAACATTTTCTCTCTCTAAACTGTGTATAAACACTATAGCAATCTAGAGGGCTTCATGTATGAAAACTGTCTAAGACTTTCTTTGTTGCCCATAGCAACCAATCAGACCTCATAGCAACCAATCAGAGCTCACAGCGACCAATTAGAGCTCATAGCAACCAATCAGAGCCAAGAGTAACCAGTCAGAGCTCATAACGACCAATCAGACCTCATAGCAACCAATCAGCACTCATAGCAACCAATTAGAGCAGCCAATCAGAGCTCATAGCGATCAATCAGACCTCATAGCGACCAATCAGACCTCATAGCAACCAATCAGACCTCATAGCAACCAATCAGAGCTCATAGCGAACAATTAGATCTCATAGCAACCAATCAGAGCTCATAGCACCCAAATAGAGCTCATAGCAACTAATCGCAGCTCATAGCAACCAATCAGACCTCATAGCAACCAATCAGCTCATAACGACCAATCATACCTCATAGCAACCAATAAGAGCTCATAGCAACCAATCAGCACTCATAGCGACCAATCAGAGCTCATAGTAACCAATCATAGCTCATAGTAACCAATTAGAGCCCATATCAACCAATAAGAGCTCATAGCAACTAGAGCTCATAGACAGTAACGTTTATAAAAGGAATAAAAGAGGAACAGCACAACACAACCATAAAAGAAGATGCTCCAGAATTGTTAATTTACAGGGAGCTCAAGTATTAACTAAAACAGACATATGAGGACATGTCACAAGCAGGATCGGACTGGCCCACAGGAGAGTAGAGGAATCCCTTGGTTTGCCTCCGAGCATGGTGGACATGGAGTTGTTTTTTAACTGCATATACATCCTCAGAAGAGGAAAAAATGCAGAGAAAGAGAGGGAAAAAGTAAGAGGAAGAGCATAGGAGGCACCTACAGCCATTTTCAGTAGCTGTAGGGTGACCCTCTAAAATAAACTCCACCAGTGGGACTAGAAACAGCTCAAATGGTGGGCCCCTAGAATCAACTCCACATGGGGGCCCTAGGCACCCCAGTCTGACACTGGTCACAAGTCATCCATAAGTAGGTGAAGACATTTCAAGATGACTTGTGGAGGTAAATGATCAGTTATGATATACATATTTTCCTTCTGAACATTGCACAGATTCCCATCACCCACTAACATCCCTATATTAGTCCTAAGGACCAAACTGTAGCTGAGTCTATATTAAGCAGCAAAAAAACTCTTAAAGGATGTATTGGCCAGGTATTATACTGTATTGATAATACATAATACCTCCAACATATATAATAGCAGTAAATATGGTATTGTCACTCAAGGATAAATAATATCACAAAAAGAAAAGAAAACCATATTATAAGATCAATACTTTATTGGGAGTAAAATACAAAAAGTTTGATCTAGAAAAATAAACAAAGAAAATTGGACGATATCAACAGAACAGATGCAATCATATGTAACAAGAGTATAGCTAAGTAAAGGGCTCCTCTCATTAGCGGTCATATAATATAGTAGTATAGGTACATAATAGACCATATTAAAGGAAGAAGCATATATAAACTCAAGAACTTAATGGTTCCATCTTACCCATAGTAGAAGCCAACACATAGATTGCACCTGACGACCCAACGCAAGTTTCACCACTGCTTCATAAGGGGCTGTCAAAAGACTACATGGTCCAGCAATCCTTAAAGGGTTGTCTCACTACAAGGATAGCTGCTTTATATGTTGAAGATCTTGCAAAAACAAGTCACTTTGTAATATGTGTCCATTAACAATGTCCTACCTATTCACAGACATCCCCTCTTGTATGGGCTGCATCAGCTCCTCAGGTCACTATAGCTACAGACCTGTAAGATCTCTCCTGATGGGCTGCCAGTGCCGGTTGCCATAGCTACTGACCTGGTTTCCTCACTGCAGACCAATAGTAGCCAGTAAACACGTCCCTGAATCAAAAATGAAACTGAGAAAACAGGATTGAGATAAGATGAATCGATGTAGTGAGACAACCCCTTTAAAATCCAATTCTTTCTGATGTGTTCCAAGCTCTTGGCTATTAGTCATAGCATTGCTATGACTAAGAGCATAGAGTTCGAAACAATGCCGTGTCTATGAGCCTAGAGCTCGAAACAATGCCGTGACTAAGAGCCTAGATCGGAACGATGCCGTGGCTAAGAGCCTAGAGCTCAGAACGATGCCATGACTAAGAGCCTAGAGCTCGAAACAATGCCGTGACTAAGAGCCTAGAACTCAGAACGATGCCGTGACTAAGAGCCTAGAGCTCGATACGATGCCCTGACTAAGAGCCTAGAGCTCGAAATGATGCCGTGACTAAGAGCCTACAGCTTGATACGATGCCCTGACTAAGAGCCTAGAGCTCGAAATGATGTCGTGACTAAGAGCCTAGAGCTCGTAACGAGTCCGTGACTAAGAGCCTAGAGCTTGAAACTATGCCATGACTAAGAGCCTAGAGCTCGAAACTATGCCATGACTAAGAGCCTAGAGCTCGATACAATGCCGTGACTAAGAGCCTAGAGCTCAAAACGATGCCATGACTAAGAGCCTAGAGCTCGAAAATGCCGTGACTAAGAGCCTAGAGCTCAAAACGATGCCATGACTAAGAGCCTAGAGCTCAAAACGATGTCGTGACTAAGAGCCTAGAGCTCGTAACGATGCCATGACTAAGAGCCTAGAGCTTGAAACAATGCCATGATTAACAGCCTAGAGCTCGAAACGATGCCATGACTAAGAGCCTAGAGCTCGAAACTATGCTGTGACTAAGAGCGTAGAGCTCGAAACGGTGTTAAATGTAGACTTTAAAAAAATGCTTAAAAAAAGCTGATTTAACGTTGCTGGACCTACATCCTTAGAAAACTTGGGAACAATCTCATGGGCATGAGCCATTGCCTTGGGTTGATGGCAATTTTCCATTTATGAGCCTTATAAGCATCCACAACCAGTCGTACTCACGAGCCTAGAGTTCTTACATTTTACCAGTGACTAAGACCCACACATTGAAACACCAATTAAAAAGTTGACCTCGAAAACGTTGCCTCGCTAAGGAGCCAGAGCTCGCTAGCTGTGACTAAGACGTAGAGCTCCCAAACGTGCGCGTGTTACAGCTTGTTATCATTTGCACATTTAAAAAAAAAATTCAATAAAGAAAGCCCTTTGGGTTTTTAAAGTTTGCGGCCATACATTCTTTTGTATGAAGTTATTCCTGGTTGCCCATCTTTGGACCATGCAGTCCCATTCCCCATGGAGTGGTAAGAGCCCAGAGTCATTTCGATGCCTGGGCTAAGAGCCTAGGCTCGAAACGATGCCCTAAAGAGCCAGAGCTCGATACTTTCCCGACTAAGAGCCTAGAGCTCGAAATGGCCCTGCTAAAACCTACAGCTCGATATGATGCCCCGAAAGACCCAGAGTCGAAAAGATGTTATGACAAGAGCGACTCGAAATGATGCCTGACTAAGAGCCTAGAGCCGGGAAAGATGCCGTGACTAAGAGCCTAGAGCCAAACATGCCGTGATAAGCAGACTCGATAAAGCCCTGACTAAGAGCCAGAGTCAAAACGATCCCCGACTGAGCAGAGCTCGAAAGATGTAGATAGACCAGAAACTCGAAACAATGTAGTGACTAAGAGCAGAGTCGAAACGATGTAGTGACTAAAGTAGAGCTCGAAAAAATGCCTGACTAAGAGCCCAGAGCTCGAATTATGCCGGACTAAGAGGCCCAGAATCAAACGGCCGGCTAAAGCCCAGAGCCGATACGATGCCCCGACTAAAAAGCCCGAGCTGAAAAGAGTAGGACTAAGAGCCCAGGTCATAACGATGCTGTGTTTTTTTTTTTTTAAAAGCCTAGAGTTGAAACAAGCCTGATAAAAGCAGGCGTCAATGCCCTGACTAAGGCCCCGAGTCAAACGAGTGTACTGAGCCTGGCTCGAAAGATTCCATGCTAAAGCTAGAGCTTTTTAAACGATGCATGATTAACAGCCAGAGCTCAAAAGAGCCCTGCTAAGAGCCTAGAGCTCGAAACTATGCTGTGATAAGGGTAGACTCGAAAGTCAGGGGTTACGCCCCGTTCATTTTCCAATTTAAAAAAAAAATTCTACTAAAGTATGCCTTGGATTTTAATGTTTGCTGGACCATACTTTCTTTTGTATGAAGTTATCTCCTGGGTGCCTATCTCTTGGATCCATGCAGTCCATTCCTATGGAGTGGTGAGCTGGCAATTTTGTGCATTGTGTGTCCTATATTAAGCATATCCACAACCAGGCTACTCACGTGTTCCTAGAGTATCTTTCATTTTACCAGTTGTACTAAACTACACATATGAATTACCCCTTAATAAATGTTGACCTCCCGAATGTGAAAAAAATGTTGCCTCGCGATGAGACGCGGCCCGCCCATCTAAAACCGTATCTCTTGCCGCCTACATTGTCTCCACATCATTTTGCAGTAAGTGTTACATACACGGAGCCCCGGCAGATGTGTGTCAGCACAAAGTGATAGCACAATGACCCATTCACTATTGTAAAGGTCTGCGCTTCAATGGCGTGATTAATCCTCATCACAGCAACTGATAAGGGCTCAGTTTTCACATCTCAGGCGCATAATATCCTCATTGTATCTTTCCCAGCTGGAGTTTGAATAAAGAAAGAGGCAGCAATTATTAGATACAAAATGTTTCATATATAAAACTATTTTTAGAGGGACATTTTACAGCCATGTCCATTTTTTTTTCTCCCCCAATGTCCCCGGTCGGCTCCTATGAATATTTCCCACAATGCTTGTTGTGTTGCTCTAATTTTGCATGCATTAAGACACAAAATTAGCATTGTGGTGATTCCTAGATTTCATGCTAACTTTTCTCCAAGCAACTATTAAAGGTCATGTTTTGACGGCTGAAAGGCATGTCAGCACCTTGGTTCCCCTGAGGAGCATTCCCCAGGTACATGCAAAAGGTTATTAAATTACCTTCCAAGCAACACTATCTCTTCGGATAAAAATAATTACAGGCTTTTAGTGGCATCAGAATGCTTTCCTTTTTTAAATAAGATGAAGATGCAGTAACTAATGACCATTTTTGTGCGTGAGTCATAGAGCCTGTCAGAATTGACAGGACAAATGAGCGTAATGGAATAGCTTAAAGGGGAAAGGTTCATTTTAAACAGTGACAAATAATATTTAAATGGCATTGTTAGAGACCCATCATGGCCGTGAAATGTGGTTTGTGCCTCTTGCCCAACCCACCTTCCCATTGCTTTAATTTTTTTCCCCTTAACTGTCAAATAATATAAGCAGTTAATATGTAAAATCAGGTGCTGTCGAGATTATTGATACTGACTGGAGACCGTGACAGCTGTTGTCTGCATATCTTCAGATATACTGGCTCACGACGTGTCCGTAAACCATTATGACACAGATAAAATGATTGAGTTATTGCAAACATATTTACTCCCATTTAGAAGGAACAATACTTGATTACACAGCAAAACCTGTGCATCGATAACCAAGTGTTCTACCAACGACCCAGGTATCGGTGCTGAGGTAACAGTTGAATCTGTACAAAAGTGCTAGAGGGGGCCAAAAAGAACCATGTGCCACAAGGAGACATTAGAATTTTCAATGGCACGTGAAGTTGGGGGCCATGGTAGATATTTAGCATTGTTGGTCGAATATGTAAGCCTTTAAATACAGATTTTGACCAAAAACAAGATGGCAGCTTAGTAGGAGAGATGGGATTTTTCAGTTTGTAAACACTGTGGGCAAAATGTATGTTCTGACTTATGCCTGGATCAAGGATTGGGCGGTGCATTCTACATGGAGTCAAAAAGAACCAAAGAAAGAATCTCTATGTCATGCACCACTTCTATCATAATCATAGAAGTCATTTCTATTTCTATAGTACCAATATGTTCTGCAGAACTTTACAATGTAGAGGGTATGAGTACACACAAAAAATCAACATTATATAGTACAAACTACTAACAGATCAAACAAGGGTGTATGAGGGAGTAGAAAGATGAGAAGCGCTTGGTTTACACCAGGCATCCTCAAACTGCGGCCCACCAGCTGTTGGGAAACTACAACTCCCATCATGCATTTATAAAAGCTATAACAGTGGGCATGATAGGAGTTGTAGTTTTCCAACAGCTGGAGGGCCGCAGTTTGAGGATGTAGTTTTCCAACAGCTGGAGGGCCGCAGTTTGAGGATGCCTGGTTTACATAATGGCCCAGGCATGTGGGGTAGTGCACATTAAAGTGGATGAAGCTTGCACCAAGACATTACACCTATATAGATAAGTGCATGCGAGTGCCTGAGAGCATGGAGTGTCAGGAATGTGTCGGAGAAAGCAGGGATTAGCAATTAGGGATCTTGCAAAGAAGACTTGGATCCACCATAGTACTCCAAAGATCAGATCAGGCATTGATGATCAGATCAACGTGATCAGGAGATAAAGTGCAGGTCTTAGGAATATAAAAGCATATCAGCTAGCAAGCTCCTCTTCTCAACCTGCTAGTACAGCTGATATGCTTTTATGAATATTCCTAAATCCTGCCCTTTATCTCCTGATCACGTTAATCTGATCACCAGGGCCTGATCTAATCATTGGACAACTATGATGGATGATGGATCCACTCTTCTTTCATAGAAAAAACTCGCTCCACGTGGAAAATAGTAGAGTGAGGAGTTTGCAGTGGTCGAATTAGACACCTAATTCTACTGATGAGCTGAGGGTGAGTTGTGCCAACCAGATGCACAACGCCCAAAGGTGAGCAACTTTACTCTTATTTTCTATAAGGGATAAAACAACATATTGAACAAGGAAGCGCCCGTTGCCTCTTCTTTTGTTTTTCAATTAGGGGTCTTTGTAGGCCTGTTTGAGATGTATTCCCAGGGCACACTGAAAACTGTGATGGTGATGAGTTTGCCTATCATACAGGGTAGCACACACCAGAAAACTGGTGCAGCACATGAGAAGTCTTGGAGATGGGCATGGGAGGTTTGGATGATGGAGACACTAAATCTAAGATCATCAGCAGAACACAGATGAGCTCAGGTAGACAGATATGAGGGAGGAGATGTAGGGGGGTGCAGCGCTCTGGAGAGCTTCATGGGTGAGAGTGATTAGTTTATATTGTATCCCGTACTGAATGGGCAACCATTCCACAGATCTACTGTACAGTAAAAAATTAATGCTGAATGTCTGGAACAAACATTAGAAAGAGATAGGAATGTTGGTGTAAAGGTGGACAACCCTCTTAATGTGTATTTGTAGATAGTTTCCCTTTTTTGTTTTATGTTAATGTGATAATGGTATCTTTATACATCACTATACACCTTGCATATAATTTCTTCATGAATCACTGAAATCCTGCAGCTTTTGCTTCCTAGAAGCCTACCACCTTATAGAGGTTATATCTATGGCTACTATTACACAATGTAACTTTTGTGGAAAAATTACACTAAGACAGAAAACATATATCTATTGTCTTCTCAGCTAGTTATAGCAGACATGGAGCTGATAAGTTTAGTGACTGGTGTAGTTGACCTCCAAAACAAAATATCATGAGAAGAGCAGAGACCTAACTTCAGTTGTAACTTAGAAGGTCTTTGGCTCCAATGAAAATTGTATAATAGTGTCCTCCATGTACTATTTTCCATGAATAATTCTGGTGCCTTCTCATGTGATAATGGGGCCTTAGGTCTATCCCAAAAAGGGCAATACATTACGTGGAAATCCCTAAAGAAGCATTTATGCTATCTATCATACATGAAAAAACTTTGAGATTCTCGGTTCACATATTTTGATCAAAAGATGTTTAAGCTGCCCACGACTTTCAACGTGATCTCAAATAGGGCAGTCCTATCCTATCCTATGCTATCTTTACCTCTCAATAGAGCCACATCCAGGCCTCTCACTGGGACAACCGACCTCCATTATCCGGAGAGAAAAAAAAAAAAAAAAACAACCTGCAAGCTGCACTTCTTATGACAGCCTGTGAGAGTGGGCAGGTGCAGAAAATCAAAATGGAGGCACCCTTTCCTCCCCATATAGGTTAAAATCAATATACACCAAATATAACGTATGGTTCTGCACAAAAAAACACTTCTGAAAAAACATGCAAACCTTGGTGCCACTGGCAGGGCTGCTGCACACACACACACACATATATATATATATATATATATATATATATATATATATATATATATATATATATATATATATATATATATATATGTACATATGGCTATCCCAGGCACCAGATCTAGGTGCAATGTTACCTCTTTACCCCCATATCTATGCTTCTGGGCTACAGTTACTTCAGAGGGTTATTTTTATGGCACCATTAATGTTTTAGAAAAGGGGTAGCTCATCCCTGTTTATTTTAGGAGTTTACGATTAATGATAAATGAAGGATTACAGACTTTGAGGGAAAATTAAGCCAGGCTTGTCACAAGGCTCGGCGCCGCGGCCCCCCGCGGCCGTCCCCCTGCGCTTACGGGGTCCGGCGCAGGTACCGCGGCTGCCCGCAGCCGTTGTCCTTCTGCCCTAGCCCAGGAAACCCTGTACTCACAAGTCCCCGCTCCTGTGCTTCCTCCATCTGGCTATGACAGCTGCCGCGCGCCATCCCGCTGCTTAGGGTGCGTGCACGACGGCTGGTCTGGATTTAAAGGGCCAGCGCATCGTTAATTAGTTATTGACTGCCGCTGATCCTATATAAGGAATACGCCCCCCAGCACTCTCTGCCAGTTTGTTGGTGTGCGATAGCAAGTCTTGAGAGTGTTGGACGTCCTGTCTGATTACCCGTGTACCAGTCCATTCCGCTACGTTTCCTGACCTTGCCTGTTTGCCGCCTGCCCTGACCGTCTGCCTGTCTCTGACCACGAACTTCTGCCACCTGCCCTGACCGTCTGCCTGGTTCTGACCATGAACCTCTGCCACCTGCGCTGACCTCCTGCCTGTCCCCGACTACTCTTCTGGATTACGATTCTGTACCACGCAGTACCCCGGCCGCCATCGCAAGCAAGTCACGTCAGGGGTAGCGACCCGGTAGCCTCACGCCACAGCAAGTCCATCCCACTTTGCGGCGGGCTCTGGTGAATACTGGGGGCTACTTAGACTCCGCTCCCTGGCGTGGCTTAACTATCATCACTTGCGGTGGTCCAGCGAATCCACCAACCTGTCACAAGGCTCATATATGTCAATAGTATCATCCATGGTCAGAGGATCTGTGAAACCATCAGTAAGACAATAGAGGACAAAAGTAATAGAATACTGTCAGACCTTCTTAGAAGTTGACATAATAAAATATTGATACTACTTAGTATATAAGATTATGGAAGTTTAATTAGGAAAAATAAAATTTCAAAGTTTTGTATAATACACTAATTGACATAATCTGCAAGGTCTCTTGTGACCCTGCTGTCTGCACTATGTCCTTTGATCCTGGTGGCTGGAATCTGGATTTAGCTATTAGTGCTTTCCATCCAGCAAGGCAACAGGTAACCACTTCCTCCAGTACTCTTACAGCTGTAACTCATTACCTTGCAGGCTGGGCTATAAAACCCAGCTTCTACCACCAGACTTGGCCTGAGTATTGGTGCTGAGTCTTAGGTGTTCTGCACTAGTTCCAAGCCATCCGTGTTCCTGAGATTCTGTGTTTCTGTGATTCCGTGCTCTGGAAATTCCTCATTCCTGAAACGTGTTGTTATCCCTGTCTGGTTCTGATCTCGACCCGTCTGGTTTCATCTCTGCATTTGCCCTTGGATTTGATGTTCATGTTTCCCCTCGGGGGTCTGTTGTTATCTGTAGTCAACAAGTCTCCTGCTGTCTGGTATCAGTTCCATGTGACTTCATCCCATCCTGAGTCTGCTGGAACCTATAGTCCACAAGTCTCCTGCTTTCTGGTATCTGTTCCAGGTATACTGGAGTCTGGTCTTTAGATGCACTTGAACAACTGTTTTTGATCAAGAAGTGTTTAAGCCACCCCCCCAAAAGCGTAAAGGGGGACCCCACCCAAAAGGTGAGCCCCAAAACACAAAACATTTTTACCTAAAAGGAGTCCATTCGACTACAACCTCTCAGGGAGTTGTCAAAAATTTAAAACTAAAAATTTCCCAGGTTTTCATTTTTTCCCTTTAGCAAAAATTGTTTTTCCCAAAAAATTTCCTATTTTCCTTGATGTTTTACTTTTTTTTTGTAGTGTCCCACGTTATTTTTTTTAGATGAGTTTTCCTTTAAACCAGTGTCCCTTTATGCTTATTTTTTCAAATAATATGGATGGCACCAGCCTAATTAACCCCTTAAGGACCCAGCCATTTTTGGCCCTTTTAATGACACAGCCCTACTTTTGAAATCTGGCATTGTCACTTTATGTGAGAAAAACCTTTTTTGAAAATTTTACCTATCCATGGGGGATTCTGAGATTGTTTTCTTTTGGACACTTTGGGTTTTTTAAGTTGTAAGAAAATTTTATTCATAAAGCCTTTTTTTTTGTAAAAATTTTAAAAAATTTTCATGAAAAATTAAAAAAATCTGGATTTTGAAAGTTCAAAAATTTTCTGCGTGCAAGACAGATAATTATCACCCCAAAATATTTTATAATAGCATCTACCATATTCCCACAAAGGGTTTGGGAATATTTTTTAAATGCCCCTTTTTTTTATATATAAAAATTAGAGGGTTTAAAAATTTATTAGAAAATTTCACAATTTTCAAAAAAAATTTCAACATATTTTTTTTGGGGCCAGTCCATTTTCTGACGGGGTTTTTTGAGGGGCCTCCATTTTAAAGAACCCCCATAAATGTCCTTCAAAAAAAATTTGGGCCCCCTTAAAGTTTTTACAACATTTGGTTTAGGAATTTTTTAAAACCCTTTTTATTTTATTTCACAAAATTTAAAGCAAAGTGGAAGTAAAATTTTAAAAAATTTTCATTTTTTTTTTGCAGATTTTAAAATTAATTTACCCATTATTCACTGAAATACGGTAAATGTGACTGGGTAAATGCAATGTAATAAAATTTTCCCCCCAGGTCCCCGGGTTTTTAGAAATATCCCATAGGGGGCCCTAGTGCATTTTTTGGGGGCCCCACCCTAAGCCCCAGAAAAAGGGGGAGCATCTACGGGGACTCGGGGCCCTCCTTTCAATGCAATTTTATTTAGGCGCCTTTTTCAGGTTTGAAGGGGCCCCTTTAAGGTGTACCCCTTTAAAAACCCCCCAAAAAGACCCCAATTGGAAATTTCCCCCGTTAAGGTATAAAAAACATGTTTAGTGAGTATTTTGGGCCCCCACGGGTTTTCACAAGTTTTTTTAGAAATTCTGTAAAAATTTAAAAAAAAAAAATTTTTTTCCCAAAAATCTGCAATTTTAGCTTAAAATGTTTCATTTTTAAACAATAAACCCTGGAAAAAAAAACCCCTAAAAAACTTTTTTAAGCAATTTCTTCCAAGTTGGGGGCAATACCTTACATGGGGGTGAAAAAACTGCTTTTTTGGGCGAAAAGGGGCCTAAAAGGGCGGGGAGCGCTAATTGGTTTTTGGGAGCGCAGATTTTGTGGGGCCATGTCGCTTTTTGCAAAGCCCCAAAAGAAACCAAACAGGTGAAACCTTCCGAAGTAAAACCCCATTTTGATTCAAACACCCTAGGGTTTCCATTGGGGGGTTATTGTCTTTTTGGGGTTTGCACAGGTTTTTCCATAGTTTTTTTAGCATTGGGCCATAAAAATTGGGGGGGGGGGGAAAACGCAGTTCCCCCATTGTTTTTTTGGGCTTCAATTTTTCAGCGTTCTTTTGCACTGTAAATGAAAGTGATACCTTTACTATGGGGGTCCCGGGGACAATTGCAATGGTATAAAATTTTATATAAAAAATTTTTTTTTGTTTTATTACTTTTCCCCAATAGAAAAAAGGTTAAAAAAAAAACGCGTTTTTTTTGTTGTCCTTTCTGACAGTTTTAACCCTTTTTTTTTTTGGGGTGTGAAGCTGCGTAAGGCCTTGTTTTTTGGGGGGGTGAATAATTTTTTTTATTGGGACCATTTTGGGGTTATACAACCCTTTGTTCACTTTTTTAAATTTAAAAAAGGGTTTTTTGGGGGAGGCGTTTTTTAAAAAAAATTTCAGCAAACCTGGTAGTGTTTTTTATTTTTTTTTTTTATAGCCCGCCCCTCTCTTAGATATGCATGCTAACCTTTTCTCAGCCCGGTGATAAAGATTAAAATCCCAAAAACCCCAAATTTTATATTTTTTTTTTTTTTTACTGCTTTTATAAATTAAAAACATTTTTATTTAAAAAGGAAAAAACATTTTGTATTGCCTTAAATCTGAAGCCAAACCCTTTTTTTTTTTATGTGTATGGAGCTTTTTAAAAGGCTTTGTTTTTTTTGCGGGTGATTTTTACTTTTTTTTTGGAAACATTTTTGGGGGACAAGACTTTTTGTTTAGTTTTAAAACCGTTTTTTGGGAAGGGGAAGAGGAAGAAAATAATTTCAATCCCAGTAGTGTTTTTTATTTTTATTTTTAACCCGCGTCACTGTGCGGGATCCGTTAAAAAAATTATCTTTATCCCCGTGGGGCGATACATTAAAGGGGATAAACCCCAATTTTTTATAGTTTTTTTATGTTGAAAGGGACCCTTTTAAAAAAAAAAAGTTTTTTTTAAATGGGGAAAACAATATTTATGCCCTCCCCTATCTTCTGAGAGCCTTAAATTTTTTATTTTTTTTCCCTATCAGGGGCTTTGTTAGGGGGGTTTTTTTTTGTGGATGGGAAAGGACGTTTTTAATTGGGACAAAATTTTGGGGTTTATAGGGTTTTTTATCACTTTTATTCCATTTTATGTGCGGCGGGTGAACAAAATTAATTCTGTGATATTTTTTTTTTTTGTTTTTTTTTCGAAGGGTTTACCGTACGGGTTAATTAAAAATTTACAGATTTATAGGGCATCGTTACGACCAAGGGGGAAAACCCTTTTTGGGGACTTTATTTATTTTTTATCTTTTTTTTGGGGGATTGGGTTTTTAAAGGGGGAAAAGGGGTTGAAAGTGTTTTTATTTTTTTTTTCGTGTTTGTGTTTTTTTTCTTTTTTTTTACCCTTTTTTTTAAATTTTTCACATTTTTTTTTTTTTTTCCCATAGGGGATTTGAATGAAAAGATCTTAAGATTTTCTTTATTTTAAAAGGAACAATGCCCCACTTGTTTCTCTGCACCCGGTTCCTATGACAAATGTCCAGGGCACATGCCGGGGGCATGCCCCCAAAAGGGGAAAGGGGGGAACCGTGAACCCTCCCCAGAACCCAAACCCCGGGCCCGTCCTGCTGCTGCCAAAAGGACCAGGGAGGAGCGATCTCCCCCTGCGTCCCCTCTTAGTTATTGGAAACCCATGAATCGCGATAATTAAAGGGTTAAAAACCCCCCCCCCCGAGTAAAAATACAAGGGGACACCCCCGCCGATCGCCCCAAAAACCCGTTTAGATTTTGCCGATCCTCAGGACGAAACATTTTCCCCGGTCGTTAAGGGGTTAATTTGGGGGTTTGTCTATTTTTAGGGAAAGGCACCTCATTGGGTTTCTGACTCCCCCCTTTCCCTTTTAAACCGTGGGAGGGTTAAATTTAGTAGCAGGTTCCTATCACTCCTGAGTTTTTGTAGCTGAAAGGACCCCCTAGGAGGTAAAATTTTTAGTGTTAGGGACTCACCTTAATGGGAAACATTTTTAAAGCTATTGGGGGGATGAGTTAAAAAAAATTTTTTGACAAAAACTGTAAATAAGAATCCCAGGTTTTTTTAATTTTTTCCCCCGCAGTAATGCATTTCCAAAAATTCCCATATACCCCTTTATGTTTTTTCTTAGTTTTGTAGTGTGCCAATGATAATTTTTTTTAGTGTATCTATTGCCTTACCAGTGGGGCACCTATGCTTACTTTTTTAAAAATATATGGATGTGGCCCCAGCCTAATTAATTTTTTTGTAGCCTTTACTTACATTTGTTTTGACTTACATAGCCCCCCCCCCCTTTTTTTCAAATGGAGACTTTTGGGCTTTCGGTGCGTATTCCAGGTTTTAAAGCCAAGGGGTGGTTTTCTTTTGGAACGAAAAAATTCCAGCATGCCACTCACATATGAGGGGAAAATTAGGTAAAATCTTCTTAAAGGGGGCCCCCAAGGGCAGCAAAACAAAAGTTTTAAAAAACCTTCCTTTCAAATATCCAAAAAAATAAAAACCCTTTTTTTGCCTGGATTTTCATTTTAAAAAATACACCCGTTATGACTTACAAAAACAAATTTTTAACTTAAAAGGGGGTTTCCCCACTAAAATCGTTTTATCTTACCTCGGGCCCTTTTTTTTAGTTTTTTTTTTGAAAAAAGGGGGATGTTTTCGGGGTTCTACTAGGCTGCGGTAGAAGCCAGGTCTGTAGCTATAGCAACCACTGTTGGCAGCCTATCATGAGAGCTTGAACAGGTCTGTAGCTATAGCAACCAGTGTTGGCAGCCTATCATGAGAGATTGAATAGGTCTGTAGCTATAGCAACCAGTGTTGGAAGCCTATCATGAGAGATCGAACAGGTCTGTAGCTATAGCGACTTGAGGAGAGGATGCAGCCCATACAAGAGGAGATATCTAATAATAGGTAGGACTCTGTTAATGAACACATATTGCAAAGTGACTTGTTTTTGCAAGAACTTTAACATATAAAGCAGCAATCCTTGTAGTGAGACAACCCCTTTAAGAACAAACCTACAGTCCCTATCCCGTTCTTAACCCAGGCGACTGCCTGTATAGTACAAAGGTTTTTTTCTCTCATAAGTTTACATACAACAAACAAAAGGTTTTGCCATTTTGGGTAGCAGGTAGCCACCAGGTATGCTCCTAAGCCAATTTGCTGATACTGTGCATTACACCAGCTGAAATCAGCTCATGAAATATTTACACCACTGGATAGTTACTGACAAACAAAAAAAAATTATAATAAAAAAAAGTTCATATTGAGACTTTTCAAAATGGCGAACTCTTTGAGGTTTTGAAACAGGAGAGATTATAGATGCAGGCGAAATAAATATAAAACCAAATGAGTTAACTTGAAGTGTTGCCGGCTTTCATAAACATGCTACTGCAATAACATGTGACATTAATATTTAATTACAAAAGCACTGCTGCAAAATCTTTGAAATTAATGTTTTGCAAAATTAACATTCAGTGCACAAAAGCAAAGTCGTTCCAGGCGCGACTGTGATTAACAATGCCATTCACTTTACATATTATATTAATATATTATTCAAGCTACGAATTAACACCTCCTAATTTAAATAAGGTGCTACATATCACCATGAGCTAAAATGCTTTTCTTTAAATGGCCTGTCTGATTTAAAGCAATCTGTGTTTATCATTTAATATTTTGGTATCAAATACTCTTCGCGGTGAAAGATGCTTTATGCTTCAATTTCCTTTGAAAATGGATCTCATTAAACTGGTCTCCCCACTTGCATCCTCCAATTACCAAACTAGTGCAAATGGTGAGTTTATTTCATCATGCATTCATCTTATTAGAAAGACTACATGTTTAGTCTTTTTCATCAAAATTACTCAACAAAATGATGTCAAATTACGAAAAAAGTGAATTTCCACCTTTTGCACCATGTCATTTTACAGTTGAAAATTCCATGAGAATAATTTAATTTAAATTTTTTTTTTTCTTACAAAGCTCCAAATCTCCTGCATAGCTATAATGTTAAATGATAAAATTTTAGCTACTTGCAGCGACCAGTAGAGGGAGCATATTCTGTATTAATGGAACTAAAAATTGAAATAGTAGACGTGGGTGGTAGACAGAGTTGCATAATTTCATTCTGGATATAGTACCTCCAATCACCACTACGGTAAGTTTACAAGTTAATTGCAAACTGCTTGAGTTAGACCCAATAGTAAAACAGTATGTACCAAGATCCTTAACTCCTTCTACATTGTTAGGATACTTTCTATTAACATTCAACAAATGACTTTACAGAAGGATTGCACAGTACAATACCAATCTTTGCAGACGACGCTAAGCTCTGTAATCAACACAATAGAGGATAATGTTTTATTACACAGGGATCTGGATAAGTTGGAGGCCTGGCCAGAAAAATGGCAGATAAGGTTTAACACAGAAAAATACAAGGTTATGCACCAGGGAAGGAAAAATCCATTACATTATTACTTGTTAAATGGAAAAACACTGGGAAACAGTGACTGGAGAAGGACCTGGGGATCCTGGTGGACAGTAAACTTAACAGTAGCAGCCAGTGTCAGGCAGCAGCTGCCAAGGCAAATAGGATTATGAGCTGTATTAAAAGTGGCATAAATGTACATGATGAGAACATCATTCTCCCACTATACAAGTCACTGGTCAGACCACATATGGAACATTGTGTAGAGTTTTGGGCACCAGTGCAGAGGAAAGACATTGTAGAGCTTGAACAGGTACAAAGGCGGCAACAAAAATAATAAAAGGACTGGGTGGACTGCAATACCCAGAAAGATTAGCAAGGTTAGGGTTATTTAGAGAAAAGACGGTTTTGGGAGGGACATAATAAATATGTTTTAATGTATCAAAGGTCAATATAGAGATCTCTCAAAAAATCTATTTATACCCAGGACTGTATCTAGAACAAGGTGGCGTCCTCTACGTCTGGAGGAAAGTATGTTTTTTATATAAACATAGAAAATGATTTTTTACTGTTAGAGCAGTGAGACTTTTGAACTCTCTGCCAGAGGGACTTGTCATGGTGAATTCAATAACAGAGTTCAAAAAGGGTCTGGATATATTTCTAGATGTAATAACATAACAAGTTATAGTGACCAGGATTCTGGAGAAGGGTCTGGATACATTTCTAGATGTAATAATATAACAAGTTATAATGACTAGGATTCTGGGGAAGGGTCTGGATACATTTCTAGATGTAATAATATAACAAGTTATAATGACTAAGATTCTGGAGAAGGGTCTGGATACATTTCTAGATGTAATAACATAACAAGTTATAGTGACCAGGATTCTGCAGAAGGGTCTGGATACATTTCTAGATGTAATAATATAACAAGTTATAGTGACCGGGATTCTGGAGAAGGGTCTGGATACATTTCTAGATGTAATAATGCAACAAGTTATAGTGACCAGGATTCTGGAGAAGGGTCTGGATACATTTCTAGATGTAATAAATGCAACAAGTTATAGTGACCAGGATTCTGGAGAAGGGTCTGGATACATTTCTAGATGTAATAAAATAAGTAATAGTGAACGGGATTCTGGAGAGGGGGTCTGGATACATTTACTAGATGTAATAATATAACAAGTTATAGTGACCGGGATTCTGGAGAAGGGTCTGGATACATTTCTAGATGTAATAATATAACAAGTTATAGTGACCGGGATTCTGGAGAAGGGTCTGGATACATTTCTAGATGTAATAATATAACAAGTTATAGTGACCAGGATTCTGGAGAAGGGTCGCTGATCCAGGGATTTATTCTGATTGCCAGACTGGAGTCAGAAAGGAATTTCCCTAAAATGAGGTCACTTAGCTTCTACTTCATGGGAGTTTTTGCCTTGCTCTGTATCAACACTGTAGCACAATAGTCTGAACTGAATGGACATCTGTCTTTTTTGGCTTTATGTAATTATGGAACTGTAACAGTTTACAAAAGGTAAAAATTAAAGTAAATCAAAAAGTTTTCCCAGAGTTTGCGTAGTGAATCATAGACCTTTATAGTCTATAAAAGCAGACAAAATAAGACATTAAATTATGATTATACAAGCAAATAAATTGACCAACTAACCAATGTATTCAGAATATGAACTACATCACGAAATCAGAGCATATTATGGTTAATGTTCTGAACAGGAAATAAAACAAAACAATAAAGTAAAATAAAAAAAAAATAAAAAAAGGGGAGGGGAGGAAAGAGAGGGTAGACAGGGACAAGTGACATGAATGATCTCCTTCACTGAAAAGTACCTGGGAGTCGGCAGCCAAGTGAATGAGGCAATGTAGATGATAAACGCGAAGGGTGAAATTTGTATAAGAAAAACCCCAAAACTCCTAGAATGGACCAATCCTTCAGCTTGTAAGAGCATGAGAAAGTGGGGAGGATTGGAAGTTCAACCAATGGTACCAAGTTTTATTAAAGCTATCCACTTGGTCAGAAAAGTGGGCCAACAGTTCCTCCATAGGATATGTCTGGTAAATGTCAGCAAACCATTCATCTATAGTAGGGTTAGGATACTTTTTAATTGCTTTGCATGTACTTCTAGAAATAAATCAGATTTGATATTAGGTTTAAAAATGTCCCTTCATTTGTGTTCTGCAGCGTGTATATATTGCAATGCAAGCAGCTCAGTGATCTCTGTGCTTGTTCCATCAGGCAGCTGCCAGCTCAGTCTGCAACCCCTCTCTCTCCTCTCCTGAATGTTAATCTAAGATGAAATCTATTTAAGTCAAATAAAATAAACTCACTTTAAATACAATTTGAGATTAGATCATTATTTAGGAGAGGAAAAAGAGAGAGAGAGAGAGAGAGAGAGAGAGAGAGAGAGAGAGAGGGCTGCAGACTAAGCAGTCAAAAAGAATGGGCACAGCACAACAGCTTACTTTGTATTATAGGCATTTGAGCTCCATAAGTCACATAGTAAAATAACAAAAAAATTAAAAAATGTAGGTAATATTAAGTAAAATGTTACAGCATGTAATGTCAATCTGTTCCTAAAAAATACATGTAACAGAGCCAAATATTCAAACATGTTCATGACATTTAACCCTGTGTCTATTTTACTACATAGAGAAGTTGGAGATTTATCTTAGAAAAATAGTTTTGACTGATATAAAGATGTATTGGGAGATTAACAAGCGCACAATTTTGGATCAAAAGTGCAAAATTCTGGAGAAGGGACTGGAGACATTTCTACAGTGTAATAATATAACAAGTTATAGTGACCTGGATTCTGGAGAAGGGTCTGGATACATTTCTAGATGTAATAATATAACAAGTTATAGTGACCAGGATTCTGGAGAAGGGTCTGGATACATTTCTAGATGTAATAATTAGAGATGGGCGAATTGATTCTAACGAAGTGGAATTCGTTTAGAATTTCAGGAAAACTTCGGTTCTGAACGAAGTCGAAGTTTGGGGTACTTCGGGTGAACGAAGTGTGCTTTTGATTGATAAAATGGCTGCGAGCACATGGCGTTACATGGGGCAAAGCACTCTGGGAGGAAGAAGGGCATAGCATGACATGTGCAGAGATGAAGCCAATCAGAGACCGGCGGGATTCTGTGACGTCACCGCACTATATAAGTCCGGGCGCGACGCCGGGAGCTCACACTCCTCTCACTGCACTGATCAGGGAAGGTGCTGCCGCGGCTGCTTATGATAGCTGATACTAAAGAACTCATTTTTATACAGCGATTTTTGGGGGGTGTCACAGCTTGTCTCAGAGACTGCTTCTCTTAACGTTCTATTTCTGATTTTGTGGGATATTGGATCTGAGTCCAGTGTGCGTCCAGTGCAGCTGCATATACATTTTAATGCTATCTGCTACAGCACATTGAATATCCAAGGGTGATCTAAGCAGTTCCTGTTGTATTCATTTAAAGAAACAGCGTTTTTACATACAAATACCACTTCATTTTTGGCTGCTCCATTCTTGTGCGCAATTTACATCCAGGGGTTAATTAAGCATTGTTCTGCTGCTGTGGTGACTAAAAGAAACCGTCTTTTTCACCGACAAAAAAGACATTTTTCCTGTAGCATAATTCACAAGCGAAGGTTAATTACAAGTTTTCCTCTTGTTGTGTAGCATAAAAAAACACGCCATTGTAACACGCTACAAAGCTGGTAGTTTTTGGTTGCTCAATTGTTTTGCGCAATTTACATCCAAGGGTTAACTAAGTGTTCTGTAGTTGTACTCAGTAAAAGAAACTTTGTTTTCACCGCCACAGAAGAAATTCTTAGCAAAATTCATACCCAAAAGGTTTAAATTAAGCCTGTTTGTGCTTTTACATTCAAAAAAAAATCAATGTTTTAAAGGCCATACAAGAAATTTTTTTCCTGGCCATTTGTGGAGCGAATTTATACCCAAAGGGTTACCCAAGCTTCTTTGGGGTTCTTTTGGAGTCAAATACGGGTGTGTATTATCTATACAATATTTCATCAAACAATGTCTTACATTTTTAGAAAAAAAAAAAAATAAAAAAAAAAAAAAAAAAAGGGGACCTCACGCAGGGGTCACTCGGTGAGGCCACAACGCCACTGTCTTAGGGCCGTGGTTGTTCAGCAACCCAATGGTTCTTGATTGGTGACTAGGTCTGACTTCTAGATGACATCTGACAAACCCCGCCAAGAGCGGTGGGAAGTCAGCAAACCCTTGCGGCATGGCCGGGGCGGGTCGCGCCCCCACCGTCCCAAAACCCCCCTCTGCCCATCCGTTTCCCCAGCTAGAGATCTTATGTGATCTGGGCTCAGACCCCTATTTAAACGAGGTGAACAAATTTTAGGGGGCATTTAGCAGCTACTTGGAGGAAAAATGGGGCCAATATCCCTGTTTTGCAGTAAGGGGCAAAGTATAGATGTGGGGTGGCATGGGGGTCATGTTGTTTTGGGGGGCAGCCCCGCATACCAAGACCGGTGTGAGGACGAGTGACGTGAACACAAATAGATGATGATGTAGCCGACCCCACTTGGGAAAAGGGGTGAGGGAAGGGCTTCATTCGTCAGGGAAAAGGGGGGTCAGCTTGCGGTCAGGGAAAGCGCGCCAGCAAGTGGGTCGTTGGCGTGAGTCAGAGGATAGCAGCAGTGTGAGGTCAGGGGGGGGGAAAAGGGCCCCGGGGTAAAAAACCCCCTTCGCAGGTCCAAAAAAGTGCGGCAAGGGGCTCAGCGGGCAGCGGGGCAGTGTCACCAGTGCGGAGCGTTGGCGGTAAAATCAGCTACTCAGCAGGGGGGCAGTTCTTTGCTAAGCCCACGGGGGAGCCGAATATGGGTTATGTAGAATCTGTGGCAGAAAGTGAAGCGTGGCCAGGGAGTAACTTTGGCCCCGGTCGCGCAACACATGCAGATCACCTTCCGGGGGCCTGGGAGAAACGTGGCTCGTGTGGGGGTCCACCCCTGCCGCCGAGAAACGCACAGTAGCGCCAGTGGCAGGGATGCCATTGCAGCCGTAAAGCTCCACCACCTCGCAGGGGGGGAATTGTTTCCAAGGTGACGGCAGCGCGGAAGTCTGGAGCTGTAACCAGGCCCGGGCCAGTCATGTCCTTTACAGCCCACTGGGTGAATTGTTCTGGCCCGGCACACCAACAACTTGGCAGGAGACGCCGCTTTCTCCCCCCCCCCCCCCGTTTTTTCCCCCCCCCCCTCCCCCCCCCCCCCCCTCCAAGTTTCCCTTTCCCCCTTTAACCTTTTCCCCCTTCTCATTTTGGCGAACGAAGTCACACAGGGGAGGGAATTCTCCCCGTCAGCAGCAAGAAATCGATGTGTGGGGGTTTCTCCCCGCAATGCAAAAAGGGGAAACCTGGTGACGGAAATGGGAGGGGAAAATGGGGTCCCCGCTGCACCGAGGAGGGATGGGCCCTGTGCCCCGCAGGCGCAAGTGTTCAATTGGTTTTGACTCATTCCATGCTTATGTTTTGGAACAGAGCTGAAAAATCTGTCTGGGCAAGGGACTAGAGACATGGCGACTACATCTCGCGGCCCCCATGGTCCGGTGGGGACGAAATGGAGGAGGAGGAGGACATTGGGCGAAGCATTGTTGGTGAAATGAGTGGATTTTACCAGGTGACAAGAGAGGAGTAGCGGAGCAGCTGGGGGAGGGATGGAGGAGGAAGATGGGCAGGCCCGGAGCACCGTGGCGTTTACAGTGGAGAGGAGGAGGGAGCCCCTCGGAGTACTTGTGGATGGCCCGAGCATGTGATTTGCCCGGTAGTGACGACGAATAGTCGCATCCGGAGGGGATTCGGCCCTTTCCCCCATTGGACCCCCGCTACCCGGGCCAAAATAGGAGCCTTTTTCCCAGCTATGAGAGGGGGACAAAATTAATATATAGGGAAATCCTCCGTGGGTAGTTCGCCGCTACCTATGTGCGGCATCGTCCCTCCTCTGACAGGTCTGACCAGGGGGTTCTTCAGCGCTCACGTACTACTGCCGGGGCCCTGCTGGGGGAAGGTGGGGGGGGGGAAGCGTACCAGCTCCATCAGCAGCAACCAAGTCTGGAGTCACTGATGAGCAGCTTCCTTCACCGCCTGTGAGGAGGGCAGTCGCCAGCAGAAGCAGGACCTGGAGAGCCCCTGAACCAAAAAGGTGGTGGCCTACTTGGACAGCACTCTGCCACCCAGTTAGAAGTCCGTGGGACTACTGGGCAGCCAAACTGGATGTGTGGCCGCAACTTGCCGAGTTTGCAGTGGAGAAGCTGTCCTGCCGGCCAGTATTTGTGACATCAGAGTGGGTGTTCAGTGCGGCGGGGCCTTTCGTTACCCCAAGGGAACCGCTTGTCTACGGAAAATGTGGAACGACTGACCTTTGTCAAGATGAATCAGGCGTAGATCGGCCAGGATTTCCACAACAATGCCTTAGGCTTTCAGACTACTCACCCATGCCCCTCACCCAAACTGTGAGAAATGAGTTGGGTTCAAAATACCTGCTCAGCCAACTATTCTGATGCCGCCACCTGCCTGATGCACACATCTGTGACTGTTTCTCCATCTGCCCCAAACCATTTACAGGACTGGTTTGGGCCACCCCTCCACACTCTGTTATTGTGCCACTTTATGACCTCATGCTGCTGTTGGGTGGTGCCGTGGGCATCACACTGTGTCATTGTGCCACTCTCTGACCCCATGCTGTTGCTCCCGCCGCCGTACCCCACTCTCTGTCATTGTGCCACTCTGTGGCCCACTCCCGTTTTTGCCACCTCCAGAATGTCTTGTGCCCCTGTCTGACTTCATGCTGCTGCCGCCGTAAACCTCCACTTCGGTCATTGTGCCCTCTGTGGCTACTACTGTTTTGCCACTCCCGATGTCATTGTGCCACTGTCTGACCTCATGCTGCTGCCTCCGTACTTACTCTTGTCATTGTGCCCCTATGTAGCCTACTCCCATTTTCCCACCTCCCGATGTCATTGTGCCACTGTCTGAATCCTGCTGCTGCTGTGGCTGCTGCCGTGACCTAATACTGTGTCATTGTGACTCTGTGGCCTACTCTTGTTTTTACCACCTCCAGAATGTCATTGTGCCCTGTCTGACCTTTTGCTGCTGCTGTGGGTGCGCCGTAACTCCCACTGTGTCATTGTGCACTCTGTGGCCTACTCCGTTTTTGCCACCTCCAGAATGTCATTGTGCCACTGTCTGACCTCATGCTGCTGTGGTGCGATGTCACCTCCACACTCTGTCACTGATGTTGCACCTGAGCCCTCAGCTTGTTTTTTTCCAGCTGTCGCTGCCCTGACTTTTTCAGGTACATTTGCCTTCAGTTTTTTGGTCAGTTTTGCCCTCTTAAGTGCCAGGGAATTTTGTAGTGAAGCGATTCTAAGAGCGACGGCAGTCATGTGGTTTTCATACTATAAAACACACATTGTATGAAGACCAAAAAACCGCTCCCTCTGTATATTTAGCTGGCACAAAGTTTTACAGCACCTGCAGGCTCTGTGCAGCCCGGAAATAGCTGTTTTTTAACGTGATTGTCCGAAGTAATTCGGACCGAACAATTTTGTCGGGGAAATTTGGGAAAGTGACCCCCAACCCAAAAATTTTTAGAAATTCGCCCTCTCTAGTAATAATAAAAAAAATTTGTGACCGTTATTCTGGAGAAGGGTTGGGTCATTTCTAGATGTAATAATAGAAAAAGTTATAGTGACCGGATTCTGGAGAAGGGTTGGATAATTTTCTAGAGTAATAATATAAAGTTATATGACCGGAATTCTGGAGAAGGGTTTGGGTCATTTCTAGATGTAAAATTAAAAGTTATAGTGACCGGGATTCTGGAGAAGGGCTGGATCATTTTAGAGTAATAATAGAACAAGTTTAGTGACCCGGGTTTGGAAAAAGGGGCTGGTAGATTTCTGATGTAATAATATAACAAGTTATATAGGTGGCCTGTTGCTTTAATATAACTTTGATGTTCCCTAATGATTATCAAACCTAAAAGTACAAATACAAGACTTAAATATTAAAATATATTGATATACAGCAGGTGAAATAAGTATTGAACACATCTAAGTAAAACTATTTCTAAAGCTGCTATAGACATGAAATTCTCACCATATGTTGGCAACACTCCATCTGATCCAAACGGCAAGGAAATCAAACATAGTGCCATAAATAAAGTTATGGAAATAATGAAAATTGTTTTTGAAAAAGTATTGCACGTTTACTGAAAAGTATTTATGTTTGGTACACAAGTTTTTTTGGGGGGTGAGAATCTTTGGGGCCCCTTGTATGGGAAACTAGTTGCAGCATTGCCAGGGAAATTTTGGCCTATTCTTCCACCCCCTAAAATCTGAAGTTCCATGGAAATTTTATAAATTTGGGGGTTTGTTTTTTCCCATGATTTTCTATTGAATTAGCTCAGGTGATCGCTCGGCCATTTAGCAGTTTAAATTTTCTTTCTCTAAAACCAAATTGAGTTTTTGGCGTGTGTTTGGGTATTTTTGCTGAAATGTCCACCTCTTTTCTTTTCATCCTCTTGGTAGATAACTTGTTTTTTAAGAAAGTCTTGGTGATTTGTCCTTATCCTTCCCTTTAATTTATGAGGTTTTCCAGTGCCATAAGCTGAAAAACAGTCCAAACCCTGTGTTTTACCTTCAAAGTTAAATTTGGGAGGTGTGGTTGCTGGTTTTTGCCTCCCAAAATGGTTTGTATTATGGATCCAAGAGTCCGTTTGGGCTCATCCCAGTATCTCAAGGCTTGCCTTAACCCCCTTCCGACATTTGCCCTACTCATACGGCAATCTCGGGTAGGGGTTCCCCCCAAATTGCCGTTGAGTAGCCGGCAATTTGGGCTCAAAGCGGAGCGCGCAAGATGGGCGGCTGAACCAGCGGTATATTACCCCTGGCACTGCCCCATCCCCAGGCCCCGGGGGCGCTCGGCGGGGGGATTTAAACCCCCCCCCATGTCCGGGAAACGTGGGGGCGCGAATCCGGCTGCGGGCGGCGGAGTGAGCTCCCGCCGCCCGTAATCTCGGCGCAGTAATGGCGCTGAGCGCCGTTACGGTCTCCTCCAGACAGCCGGGCGCTGAATGACGCATCGGGGTTTTCGGTGACGTCCCCATGCCCCCTTTATTGTGGGGACGTGACGGGCAGTTGCCTGGAGACCAGGATACGCTATAAGCTTATGGATTTCCCATTGCATGAATGATCTGACGATCGTTCAGCAAATTCCCTGGGGGGAAAATGTAAAAAAAAATGAAAAAAATTAAAAAAAAATGTAAAAAAGTAAAACACAAACACAAAAAATAAAATAAAAAACACGTA
>JAODAL010021963.1:0-65797 GCA_025379985.1 Phyllomedusa bahiana
TAAAATTTTTTTGGGGGTGAATAATTATTGTCTTGCACGCAAAAATTTTTTGAAACTTTAAAAATCGCTAATTTTTCCAAATTTTCATAAATTTTTTGATATTTTTCACAAACAAAAGGATTGTATGGAAAAAAAATTTCTTATAATTTTAAACCAATGTTCACAAAAAAACAATCTTGAATCAAAAGATAGGCAAAAGTGTCAAAAAGTTTTTTCCACAAAAATTTGACAATGCAGTTTTAAAAAATAGGGCGTGTCAGAAGGTCAAAACAGCGGGGTTTTTAAGGTTAAAGTAAAAAACAAAATTTTAAGGGCTATATTCACACGGCTTAAAATGGGACATATCTCGCCCCGTATTTCGCACCGTACTGCGCGAGCTGGCTTATCCGCGCTGTGGATAATACATGTCTATGGGACCGGCGGGCTCTTACTCCCTAGCACACGCCGTAATTGCGGGGCGAAAGACGTCCCGCAATTACACCGTGTGAACATAGCCTTAAAGTACAAAAAAAAAAAGTATTAATAGTTCAAATCACCCCCCCCTTTTCCCTTTTTAAAAAAAAAAAAAAAAAAATAAAAAAAAAGTTACACATATTTGGTATCACCGCGTCCGAAAAAGTCTATAAAAATATAACATCATTTATCCCGTGCGCTGAACGACGTAGAAGAAAGAACATTCTAAACGCCAAAATTGCGTTTTTTGGTCATTTAACGTCACATAAAATTTGGAATAAAAGTGATCAAAAAAGTCGCATGCATTCCAAACTGCTAGCAATAAAAAGTACGCTTCAGCCCGCAAAAAATGCTGCCTCACTGACGTCCGTAGGTGTTAGTACAAGTTATTGGTCGCACAAAATGGCGGCACAAATTTCAAACACAGAAAATGTTTGGAATTTTTTTACGGTACCAAAACATAATGGAAACCCTACATGTTTAGTATTGGCGGATGCGTAACAACCTGTAGAATACAGATAACACATTATATTTACCGAAGATTGAACGCCGTAAGAGCAAAAAACCCGCAAACATGGCGAAAGTAAGTTTTTTTTCACAGTTTGTCCCACTTGAAATTTTTTTGCGGTTTCCCAGTATATTCTATAATACAGTGAATAACACCATTAGAAAGTACATCTTGTCCCGCAAAATAAAAGCCCTCATATGTCTATGTAGGTGGAAAAATAAAAAAGTTATGGCTGTGGGAAGGTGAGGAGGGAAAAACGAACGTGTCAAAAAAAATCACAAGGTCCTTAAGGGGTTAATACAAGCTGACACTTTTTATTGCTGGCTGAGGTGGGAGCTGAGGCAGGGTGTAGTCGGAAAGCTGGTATTGTACATGATTCTGCAATATATTACAATTACAGAACAGTCTACAAGCGAATGTGTTGCCTCTAGTGGTCAAGTTTACTGGAGAGGACTGAAAGTATAAGCGAAAGAAAAAAGTTTTTAACCTCTTCCCAACATTGGACGTACCTGTACATCCTAGCGGTCCTGGACATCGTGTGGGCTCTCAAGCGGGGCAAGTATGATCGCAGCATAGAACCAGCTGTATATTACAGCCGATCCCATGCTGGGTCATCCGCGGCCGGAGCTCACTCCGGACGATTAACCCCTTAGCTGCCGTGATCTATCGCGATCGCGGCAGCTAATGGACAGACAGAGGGAGGGTCGATATACTCACTACACCCCTGGATACATTCATTAAGGGGTGTAGTTCCCAATATGGGGTCTTTTTAGGGGAGTTTATTAAGTTTTAGCACCTTAGGGTGTCCGCAACCCTCTAATGACGCCTGAAAAAAATCATAAAGAAAATGAGACCCCAAAGTGCAGTAGGTGCTCCTCCTATTCTAAGGCTTGTGGTTAAGCCAAATAGTGCACTAGGGCCACATAAGGGATATCTCTAAAAACGGCAGAAATGGGGAATCAATGTTGAGTTGCATTTCCCTGTTATCATCTACCGTGTTCTAGTGAATTATGGATAAAAATTTTAAATCTGCAAAAAAAGTAAAATTTTCAGATTTCACCCCACTTTGCTTTAATTTCTGTGAAACACCTAATGAGTTAATAAACTTCCTAAATGCCCTTTTGAATACTTGGAGTTTCTTAGATGGAGTCATTTATGGGGGTATCTAACAAGAACCTTAAAGCCACATTAGAACTGGACTGGTCCCTAAAAAAAATCTTGTTACAAATTTTCTTGAAAATTTGAAAAATTACTACTAAATTTCTAAGACCCCTAGTGTTGTAAAAAAATAAAGACATTTAAAAAATGATGCCAACCTACAGTAGACATATGGTAGATGCTAGTTGTAAACCGTTTTGTGTGGAATAACTCTCTTAGGCTATGTCTACACTGCAGTGGACAAAAATCGACCTGAAAACGAATTACTAAAAACGTTCATGAAACTGAGTTTTCTGTCCACTGCCTGTCAAAAGCAGCTGAAAAAAGGTCCGTTTTTTGGCGTGTTTTTTACACGCGTTTTTTTGCTTGTCTTTAAGGGGTTGTCTCGCTACAAAGAATAGCTTTCAAATTGTAGGGAACACAAACTAAAGACATTTTCCAAATATATTGATTTGTTCATCTGTTTTCCTTAAGGAGATACAAGTGAATTTATGACCTCCCTGGCTATTTCAGTTCCCTCAGTAACCTACCTGTAAACAATTCTCCCCCCTGCTGTTTGTTCTATGTGATAGCAGTGAGTGACTTAATCACACAGGTCCTGGCAGCCTCTGTGCTGCTGGGCAGTAAAGCTTGATTTATCTCAAGTAAACAGCACTGTAATTAGGGCTTTTGTTTGAGGGATCAGATAAAAAGTCCTGTTAGTAGTTTCAGACAGCTTCTGAGCTAATCTATCAATTAGCAACTGAAAGCACAGGGCTGGATTCACCATGGAGCTTATACAAATTTCAGTCAGTGTGAACCAGGCAGTGACAGAGTCTTGCATTCATGCAGCCTATGAAACTCTGTAGGGAGACAACTCCTTTAAGCCTATTTTTTAATGTATGCATAAATTAAGCCATTGGATGTAACTCCACCCTATAAAAGGGTAAATAAAGAACTTCTTTGCATTTTATGTCATCCTGTAGTCGGGTTACGGATTTTGGCGCTAATAAAGTTATTTCGCGTTTGTTGTCAAAAATACGTTTTTTATGGCTTTTGGCCCTATAGTCCATTCTTTTTACTGATTTTGGTGCTAAAATCCGTATTTTTACGGATTTTGGCGCTAATAAAGCTATCTTGCGTTTGTCGGCAAAAATTAAAAATTTTATGGCTTTTGGCCCTATAGTCCATTCTTTTTACTGATTTTGGTGCTAAAATCCGTATTTTTACGGATTTTGGTGCTAATAAAGTTATCTCGCTTCTGACGCTAAAAATAAGTTTTTTTTACGGATTTTGGCGCCAGAATACGTTTTTTTACGGATTTTGGCGCTAAAGTCCTTTTTTCTTAACATATTTTGGCGCTAGTTATCTGGCCGCGGCGACATAGTAGCGCTAGTGCGCTACTCTGGCGCCGCCGGGCCGCTCCTACAGGCGGGGGGAAGTGGCCGCTGCGCCCGCTTCACCCCCCGGAGTCCCCGCTGTGCAGGGAGGAGGCAGGAGGGATCGTTCCTCTCCTCCCTCCTCCCCTGTATGTCTGGCTCCGTTGTGTGCGCCGCACATACAGTCAGCGGCGCAGGGGAAGTGACGCGCGGCTGCAGGGGAGTGACGCGTGGCTGCTCTCAACTTCCCCCTGCGCCCTGAGGAGATCGTCCGAGCGGCCGCGCTGCAGGAGCCTGTTGAGGTAAGTGGATTTATTATTTTATTTTTAAATTAGCTATATGGGGGGCTCTGCCTGCAACAGAGGGACATCTACCTGGCAACAGAGGGGCATCTACCTGGCAACAGAGGGACCATACCCTGGCAACAGCGGGGGCATCTACCTGCAACAGGGGGGGCATCAAACCTGGCAACAGAGGGGCACCTCCCTGGCTACAGAGGGGAAACTACTTGGCTAAAAGGGCATCACCTGCCTGTAAAGGGGCACTACCTGCTATGGGGGGTTACTACCTGGCAAAAAGGGCATCTACCTGGGGTTTTTTCCAAAGCCGTTATGCAGTTAGGTGGAGTGGGTGTGGCTTTTTGAAGGGGTGTGACATACCGACAAGATAGGCGTGTCCATGCACATTTTTGCCACGGCGCGCTACGCGCGCCGCCCACTAAGTTCTCCTGCTTTTTCATTTTCAAAAGTTGGCAACTATGTTTTTCACTAATAAGGATTACTTAAAATTTCTTACTAACTTTAAGCACAATGTGTCACGAGAAACCAGTCCCTGAATCACATGGATAGGGAAAAGTGTCAAAAAGTTACTCCCACATAAGTGACACACGTCAGATTTCAGAAATGGGGCGCTGTCACAGAGGTCAAAACTGACTGTGACAGTAAAGGGTTAATTGATAATTTTAAAAAAAGTTTAAAAAAAATCAGATTCAAAGCCCGCACTTTTACTATTTTCCAGATAAATTTCATTTGGAAAGTTATGATAGAACTGTTAGCTGTCGTACGACACCATCAATACGTGTTCATGGGGCTGACACCTTTATTTGCCTTTTTCTACCTAGCAACCAGTGAAAACCTGTCTTCGACTATTGGACCGCGTCAGCTTCAGCAGCCTCTAGCTTTTTTCCCATTGGTGCAATAATTCATATGTTAACCAATCAGGTGCAGCCACGGTCAAGTTTCATATGAAAGCTGGCAGGGAAGCAAAGTTATGTAAGCTTCTATAGAAATGACGGCGGCTTCCCCACCTACAGCGTAATCCTATCACGGGCTAACCACACGCTCCTGCCTCTGCAGCCACGGATATTATAGGTAACCCCCTCTACATACCTTTAGTTGGTATGCTCCTTTCAGGTAATACCCTGAATGGACGATACCATTATAGAACTAGGTGTTAATGTACCTAAACGGTGACAGAACTTCTTATTTGTAAGGATGTATGTTTTATGTATAGGTGAGAGCTATTTACTGTATACGAAATATACACTCGCCACATATGTTCTGTAAGAATGTTGTCGGAGTCACGTTTAAGTTCACCCCTCGCTGTTGTGCATATGGATGGTTCCAAGCGGAAGTGAGGTGTCTGTGGACTTAACCTCTTCCTGTTTTGGGGTGTTAGTGACAGCAACAGCTGGAAAGAGCGCAGATCATCTGTCACTGCAGGCAGGGGTAATGCTCAATGTATGTGTTATGTGTGGGGGGGGTGAGGGCTGCTGGTCACAGGGGGTCATCTGTTGGGAGTGTGCACTTTACTGCAGTGCTGTGATACCTGTGGGGTGGGCAGTAAAGGAGCATGCTGTAATGTCTGGAGATGAGTAATGCAGGGGGTAGTTGATATTATCTCTTTGGGTAACACTGAGCAGTCATGTATAGTGCTTACTAAGCTGTGATAGTTATTATATGTGTATTTATGCAGTGTTATTAAGGGAAGCAATGCAGGCGATTCTTTGTCTCAATTTGCTTGTGATACGTAATTGTGAATTTGGAAAGTTTTGTAGAATATTTTGATCCTGATTCTGGATCTGTGCTCAAATATGATCACTTGGGGAAAGACTTCTGTAATTGTGCTAATAAATAGTATCATTTGAACTCTCTGGCACGCTTCTCAACTGCATCAAAAACAGGAAGAAAAGGCATGCGTGGCTTAGTAATTAACTCTAATTTGGAATACAGGTGAGATTTGGGTGAATTACGACACGCACGCATTTTTGTAATCCTGCCTATTTTTAATTGTTTGCATTTTTGTTATGTTTTTCAACCTCGTTATGTGAAACCAGCCTTAAAGGGGTTTTCTCACCACGCTGTTTCACTGAGTTTTAGCAGTTTTGCACTTTGTCTCCTCAGGCTACGGGTGGTTCTACATCAGTGATCAGTATATTCAGCTTCTAGTGAGCTGTTACTCCGACAGTGCAGGAGATCATCTCTAATAAGATTAGAAATATATATTATATATAGTATAATATTATTTTATATATAGTATATATTACAGTTAAAGCCGTGCTTTTCACTCCTCACAGCACATGTACGTTGTTTTTATTTTTTTGCTGAAGCTAATCTTGTTAGATATAATTAGTTTGCTTCAATCTCAGCCCATCAGTGGGGTGATGGCACGTTGCTGCTCTGGGCTGGTCGTCCAGCGGGCGCCCGTCTGGTATGCAAGTAACCATAGAAACCCATGTGCACTCGGAGCACATAAAAAATGCTCTTATCTCATGACTAAAGTAAAATCTATTGACCAATGTCTTTAGAAATATTCTTCATTTAACTGTCCCATTATGTTGAAGCTAATCACCCTAATCTTTGTAGTGAGAAAACCCCTTTAAACTGCACTTGATGACTTCCTATTACTGGAGCATCAGTGGGATAACACTGCGGTTATTTGCCAAAACGCATCTGTCTGGAATCTGATTTTAGTGCTTTGTTTCTCCCCAGCAGCAGTAGTGATACATCTCCCCCAGTGTATTCAGACCCAGCTCCATGTCAATCATTTCCAGCATGAGCGGTGTGCACATTCACCGGACCTCATTTATGAAAGCCGTCTAACAGTAAGACCATCTTTGTTTCCCATGGCAACCAATCAGAGTGCGGCTTTCATTTCTACTACTGTTCAGGGACAATAAAAGCTGAGCTCTGGTTGCCACGGGCAACAGACACAATGTTACTGTAAGGCTATGTTCACACGGCTTATTTTGGGGCGTATTTGCGGAGCAAATACGTCCCGAAATACGTGTCACAAAGTGTGGCACATATTTCGCGTCGTAAATACATTCCCCATTCTTTACTATAGATATTTACGCCGCGAAATACGCCTCAATAAGTGACGGGACTAAATTTTACGATCGTATTTACATGGCGAAAATACGTGTGAGCGACGAGGCGTATTTTACATTGGAATCAATGCTAATCTAATTGTTCATTATTTGAAACGTATTTCGGGACGTAATTACGTCTGCAAATACGCCCCCGAAATAAGCCGTGTGAACATAGCCTTAGACAGTTTTCATAAATTAGGCCCACTGAGGTTTTTCCTTCACTATATTCATTAAAGGAGTTGTCAGTTTATTCCAGAATTTATATAATAAGCTGTTGGTCCTCTTTTAAAAAAAAAAAAAAAAAAAAAAAAATCCTATTTGCCTTCCTTTCCACCTCCGTCCCAGCACCGCGTCTCCCTGGTCTTCTGTTTTCATCCTGTCGCTGCTGAATTCACTGATTTGCTGCGGCGCTCACGTCTCTGCTTATATCCATTTTAAGAGCTGTTCACTTCCCAACGTTGATGTCAATGAGACACAGGTGATCGCTGTAACCAATGGGCGAATGCAGCGATGACAGGATGAGAACAAAAGACCAGGGAGGGGCCCCAGGAGCTGCTGGTATGTTTTCTTTAATATGTGTACAACCCCTTTAACTAAAAACCATTTTTTTCATTACATCATTTTTCTAACCTGATGTGGGCTACAGTAAGGTGGATGGTGCACACAGTGCAGTCTGGTTTGGTTATGTTCACACAGTGTATTAATTGCACTGCAATACACCCTGTAAATACGGTAATTCATAGCTCTCAAATGGCAGGATATCATGATTCTCAATGAGAGTTATGAGCTACTGTATCTGTGGGGCATTCTTCAGGTGTATTGCAGCACCAAACTACGTCCTGCAAATACGCCGTGTGTGCATACCATAACCATGCAAGGTTATGCACATGGGGAAGAGAAATCCATTTCATGATTACATGTTAAATGGAAAAACACTGGGTAAAAGTGACATGGAGAAGGACTTGGGAATCCTGGTGGACAGTAAACTTAATTGTAGCAGCCAGTGTCAGGCAGCAGCAGCCAAAGCAAATAGGATCATGGGGTGCATTAAAAGGGGCATAGATGCACATGATGAGAACATTATTCTCCCACTATACAAGTCACTGGTTAGACCACAAATGGAATATTGTGTACAGTTTTGGGCACCAGTGCACAGGAAAGACATTGTAGAGCTTGAACAGGTACAAAGGCGGCAACAAAAATAATAAAAGGACTGGGTGGACTACAATACCCAGAAAGTTTAGTAAGATTGGGGTAATTTAGTTTAGAGAAAAGACGGCTTCGGGGGGACATAATAAATATGTTTAAAGACATCAAAGGACAATATAGAGATCTCTCCCAAGATTTATTTATACCCAGGGCTGTATCTAGAACAAGGGGGCATCCTCTACGTCTTGAGGAACGACAGTTTCTACATAAACATAGAAAGGGATTCTTTACTGTAAGAGCAGTGAGACTGTGGAACTCTCTGCCAGAGGGACTTGTCATGGTGAATTCAATAACAGAGGTCAAATAGGGTTTGGATGCATTTCTGGAGCGTAATAATATAACAAGTTATATTGACTAGGATTCAGGAGAGGGGTCATTGATCCAGGGATTTTTCTGATTGCCAGATTGGAGTCAGGAAGGAATTTTTCCCTAAAATGAGGACAATTGGCTTTTACCTCATTGGGTTTTTTGCCTTCCTCTGGATCAACACCTTAGCACAACAGGCTGAACTAGATGGACGGCTTGTCTTTTTTTAGCCTTACAAACTATGAAACCAGTCGATTGCACAATATGCGCCGGGAGAAAGAATTGACATGTCCCTTCTTTCCGATGCGCTGGGGAAAGTGAATGTCAGTGGGAGTGCTTCAGAAGTCTGCACTGGCCAGCTCGGACTGCTGAAGCAACAGGCATAGGGCAGCCTGCACAGTTTCCTGCAGTATGTCGTGTGAACATATCCATACTGTTCAGCTAGTGTCCCAGTATTAGGAAATCTCTCCTAATGTAATATTACAGTGTAGATACAAAAAATGGTTGTAATTTGGGGCCCAAATTTAACTTATTTAAATAGGATCTGGGACATCTCCTCACAGGTTTGTATTAGTAAATCCTTGTATATTGTACGCCAGGGAGAGGAGGCGTAATCCATAGTTCTCTATGATAACTGTGGATTACCGTAATGATTGGGGCGCATTTCGCTCGTATTAGAACGCAGTATGCCGTGACACACGTGGCAAAACGCGCCCCAAAATAAGCCGTGTGAACATAGCCTTATAACTCTGTGTTGCACAGTCTGACTGCCAGCAATGATTGGTGAATGTCAATGTGTACAGGGACACACCAATCTGAAACCTGGAATGGTAACACCCAGTTGACAGATTTAGAAATATATTTTGAGGGAAATTACAGAGGAACAGCACAACACAGAGCTCTCAGCTCTTTACATAAACAGACCATTGTTTGACTAGAGTGAGCACCCTGTGAGAGAGGCCTGGTGATGTCAGTCTGCTGGGTCACATGATATGCAATTCAAACAAATCACACACTCCCCCTTTTGAGCACATTGAAAGCTGAAGTTGGATAAAGTAGGTATGAAATGACTGTGGCAAAACCCTTTTAATGAATATAGTGGAGGAATGTGCAGTTACTGTGTGCACAGCTCATGTTGGGGATAATGGGTAGAGTGCTGGGTGTGAACATATTGGGGAAGATTTATCAATATTAGTGCAGGGGAGAAATATAGCAGTGAAATTGGATTCCAGCTCTTCTAGTTCAGATGCTTTTTGGCAGATAGCAGCAACCTGATGGATTAATTTGGGCGTCTGCGCTACTAGACCGCCAATCACTGAATGCACTGCACTAATACATGTAAGAGCAGTACAGGACATGTAGTACCGCACTGTACTGTAGAGAGGTGCTACTAGACCACCAATCACTGCATTCACTGCACTAATACATGTAAGAGCAGTACAGGACATGTAGTACCGCACTGTACTGTAGAGAGGTGCTACTAGACCACCAATCACTGCATTCACTGCACTAATGCATGTAAGAGCAATACAGGACATGTAGTACCCCACTGTACGGTAGAGAGGCGCTACTAGACCACTAATCACTGCATGCACCTCACTAATACATGTAAGAGCAATACAGGACATGTAGTACCACACTGTACTGTAGAGAGGTGCTACTAAACTGCCAATCACTGCACGCACCTCACTGATACATGTAAAAGCAGTACAGGACATGTAGTACCACACTGTACTGTAGAGAGGTGCTACTAGACTGCCAATCACTGCATGTACCTCACTAATACATGTAAGAGCAGTACAGGACATGTAGTACCACACTGTACTGTAGAGAGGCGCTACTAGACCACCAATCACTACATGTACCACACTAATACATGTAAGAGCAGTATAGCACATATAGTACCGCACTGTACTGTAGAGTGGTGCTACTAGACCACCAATCACAGCATGTACCTCACTAATACATGTAAGAGCAGTACAGGACAAGTAGTACCACACTTTACTGTAGAGAGGCGCTACTAGACCACCAATCATTGCATGTGCATCACTAATACATGTAAGAACAGTACAGGACATGTAGTACTGCACTGTACTGTAGAGAGGTGATATTAGACTACCAATCACTGCATGCACCTCACTAATACATGTAAGAGCAGTACAGGACATGTAGTACCGCACTGTACTGTAGAGAGGCGCTAATAGACTGCCAGTCACTACATGTAAGAGCAGTACAGGACATGTAGTACCGCACTGTACTGTAGAGAGGTGCTACTAGACCACCAATCACAGCACTCACTGCACTAATACAGAGGTTTTTCAAGGAAAATGTTGGTGATAATTGGCTGAAGCAGTGTCTGGAATGTTGTATCTTGAAACCACACTCAACATGCAATGTCCCAGGAACGACCATAGTATGTTGAGAATATTGCATCCTTAGGCCATTGTAGCTTCAGGGAGCACTGTACTTTGTTACTGTAGCACAGTTGGATCATTTACTACAAGAATACACGCTGGCTTCCCACCTCTCCATCCTGTGTGGTCCCGTCTCTATATAGTTCTGGTTCAAGTAAGGAGATCACTTTGCCTATTCGACTATTGGGACGTATAAGTTTGGTTTCAGGAGATTGGAGGGGAAGCGGTTCTTGTAAAGATGAGGCTACATGTAGGAAATCACCCAAATGATTTGTGGTTAGACCTGGAGGCGTCATGTTCACAGATGTATCCTGCAGGTGCGAGGCCTTCATGCTTTGGTGAAACCAGTGATCTCTTCCTATATGATGTCTCTCCCTTCATGTGTTAATGTGATCTATGAATGTTGGGTTCATGTTATTGTGTATTGGGATACTGAGTGCTGTGTATTTTTGGGCAGTGGGCAGTGTACTGCCATCAGGGCTGTGAAGTCGGAGTCGGTGCCTATATTGCAGGAGTCGGAGTCGTCATAAAATGGACCGACTCCCAAAATATATCATAAGTTGGTCCAGTTAGTTTGATGCAGAGCAAAGAGCAATTTTACATACAGTCATCTTACCTATCTTATACATAAATGTGACTTGCAAGTATTTAGCATCTGCTTAGTTCTGCAGATTCTTTCCTGTAACTGCATTGTTACTGTTTTGCTCCTAAAAAATCAAAATGTTAATTGTTGTTATTTTGTTAGTATTTGGGAAATCTGCCTTTGGTTTGCAGCACTGCCTGAATCCTTCAGGGCTCTGGATCAGATTCAATCATATCTTGACCAAAATCTGATCCCAAGTCTCTTCTACACATTCAAAAGATCAAAACATTGTTACCCTTTTGCTTGTCAGTGTCTGTTCTACCTAAATAGCTTGATTATTGTATCATAAGGTGATAAACATCCTGATGTTACCATTTTACTACAGTAAAGTTATCACTTAAACATGTGCCGTGTATGTCGGAGTCGGGAGTCGGAGGTTTGGGAAATTGAGGAGTCGGGGCTTTGGCTTGCCGACTCCACAGCCCTGGCTGCCATAGACCATACACCTGCATAGAGATGGCAGACTTGTGTTTATAATGGCTGACTTTACACAGCATAGCAGACAACCCCCTTTATTCATGAGCTGCTCCTGAGACCCTGGTACAATGTGGGAAACCCCTGTGGTCTACAGCCTTCAAAGAAATAGGGTTTTTCTACTTCATTTTTAAATTTTTTTTACTATGGTGCTGTTCATTTAAAGTAAAAAAAAAAAAAAAAAAAGTTATACTCGTCCCTCCCTGTGCATCCAGTGCTTTGCAGGCCTCACTTTCCTCGGTCTTATGTTTTCTTCTTGCTTCTTTCAAACGGGGACATCGCCGCTGAATGTGAGACCATCTCTTAACTTTAGAATGCACATGTCCAACTGCTCAATGTTTCAGTACTTTTTGTACAACTTCCTGATCACCAACACGGAGTTTAATGGCAAAAATCCTGGTTTGATCCCGGAATTGGCCAATAAATTTAGAGGATCAATTTGAATTGGGATTTAAACAGTCCTCCTCATCACGCTGTTCACATTTTGACACCAAGAGAACACCTTACAATAGATCAACAGTACCATGTCACTTCAAGGTTTCAAGCAGGATGCTCTCAGACGGAAGTGGCCACTGAGATTAGAGTGCCAGAGTGTCAGCAGCAGGTTGCAACAGAGAGACTGAAAGAGTCACAGAAAGGCAAAGAAGTGGTCGTCATTTGGCTTCATCACACACTGATGACTGCAAAACCGGATGATGCCAAACAATTCCAAGCTCGTTTAATGGAGGTGAGAGGAAACCAAGTGTCACGTCAGAGATGTAACTGTTTACATCAGTGTGGCCTGTGTGCTAGACGACCGGCAAAGGTACCTGACCTGGCTGATGCATGTTCAAAAAAAATTGTGACCAGCATGATGAGGAGGACTGTTTAAATCCCAAGTCATATTGATCCCCTAAATGTATTTGATGATTCAGGGATCAAACACCTGCTGGGAATTTTGCCCTTAAGCTCCTTGTTAGAGATCAGCAAAAAGTACTGAAACATTGAACAGTTGGACATGTGCATCTAAAGTCAAGATTTACTCTCATTTACTTCATGTAAAAAAAAAAAAATAATTCAAGAAAATTTTATATAAATCCTGAAACTTCAACCAAAAGCCAAACTTCCCTAATGTTTTTTTGAGTAATGTATGTATTTTTTTTAGTGGACAACTCTTTTAGTTACACATTTCATTTAGGGTGTCATTTTCTATACTAGTAGGGTTCAGTACTATGCCATATAGCTGAAGGTCACCCTGGTTATTGGGCACAAAGCACACTGTCATGGTCAGTTGGCAGGGGAGAGAACCTCCTAAAGGGATTTTATATTTCGGTGAAATGATGCAGCTGCTCATTGGTGGTAGGAAGGAAGGTGTATATTAGTCAGAGATGTAGAAGAACAGAAAGGAGAACTTGAAGGATGCGCCATACAGAACATCCTGTGCTGCCACCCATTGCAGGTATATTAGAAAGCTTCTGACTCCTGGCTGTATGACGATCGCATCAAATTCATGTGCAGATGCTGTCAGCTCACCCCGTCCTGGCTGAACACGGCCGAATATCCCAGTTTATGTAGAACTAGACAGGTAAAGTCTGTGGTGTCCAGTTGTGCAGAATTTGATCTGGTGGCAGTGATGCCCGTTCACCTTCTGCACATACAAAGATTACTACTATGAATATATCAATCAATATGGAACTTCTGCACTGTCTGGCTTCAGGTAAACATATTGTAACTTGACTCTGGTAATTGCACAGTTGATAAAGTTTTACGTTTCTTCTGTACAGGGTCTCGCCCCTCCCATGACCGGCAAGATGAGGACGGCAGTGATGACGATCGCCAGCCTGGCCCTTACAGCTGCAGTGGTGGCCCATGCCTACTACCTCAAGCACCAGTTCTATCCAACAGTTGTCTATCTGACCAAGTCGAGCCCCAGTATGGCGGTGAGTAAATGCAATGGGGTAATTCTGGATGTCGCCGTAGAAACAAATCCAACGTTTTCTGTCTAATTATTTCGATTTCTGTGTTCATTTAGGGCAGGGGTGTCCAACTGCGGCCCTCAAGCTGTTGGGGAAACTACAACTCCCATCATGCCCACTGTTCTAGATTATACAAATGCATGATGGGAGTTGTAGTTTCCCCAACAGCTGGAGGGCCGCAGTTTGACACCTGTGATTTAGGGTTTTTCTAAACATAGCCCAATAGAAATCTGTAAGATTAGTAGGGGGTGGGAAGAGGAGGTGTTCGATTTTACTGTCTGGTATAAATGACATGTTGTCATTACTCTGCAGGTCCATGCAGTTCTGATTATACAAATTTTTTTTTGTTTTTTCATTATGTTTTACTACTTTTAGGCCTCGTTCACACGGCTTATTTTGGGACTGATTGGAGCCGTACTGCGCGCCGGATTTGCGCTGCAGTACGGCTCCAGTCCGTCCCCGTAACTACGGTAATCCACAGTTCTCATAGAGAACTGTGGATTCCGTCGCTCCTCCCTGCTCGGCGAATCCGCCACGGGGGGAGAAAGTGACGTGCACATTATTTACGGTGAATAATGCATGTCTATGGGGCCGGCGAGCAGCTCCCCCGCCGCGCCCCCGCCCCTTATTCAAGCCGTAACTGTGGGCGAAATACGTCCTGCAATTACGGCGTGAATAAGCCGTGTGAACACGGCCTTAACAACCCTCCACAAAACAACTACTGACTAAAAAGAATTACCTTTATTAAATAGAAAGTGAAAATATTTAAAAATACACCAATTAGTAACTGAACAGGGTTACACAGAAGCCAATAAAGCAGATATGGATCGTTACAGATTTCATTCAAGTGAAACAAAACATAATATATTAAGACTGTTAATGATATCCACTTATTAAACCACATTCAATAGTATGGGGTAATTGTAATAAGGTAATCTAAATCAAGTGATACAAATCCCCAAACACATATGTTAAACTATTAACCCATAGAAACCATGAACGATCATACCCAATCTCATATACCTGTAATGGCTGCCGTGTGTGAACGAATGTGCTTTGATAAGTGGATATCATGAACAGTCTCGATATAATATTACGTTTTGTTTTATTTGAATGAAATCTGCACCCAACCATATATGTTTTATTGGCTTCTGTGTAACCCTGTTCAGTTACTAGGTGGTGTGTGTTAAAATATTTTCATTTTTATTTCATATTTAATAAAAGTAATTCTTTTTAGTCAGTAGTTGTTTAGTGCAGTGATTTCTGATAGTTATACTGACCTAATTATTGAGAAATTGTGGTATAAATACTTTTAAAAGTAGTATTTTTTGAATGTGCTTTGCAGTGCCGTATGAGACTTTTTTTCTTTTTTTTCATCTGGGGACCTGAGGGAGGGCTCATTTTTTACAGACTATAGTGTAGTTTTTATTGGTATTTTTTTTTTTTTTTTGGAATACCTGCAACTTTTTGATCGCTTTTTATTCCAATTTTTGCCCAGGTGTAGCTTCCAGATTTTGCCGTAATTTATTTTTTAAATATTATTATATTGGATTTTAGAGATCTGACGATACCAGTTATGTTTCATTTTGTATTTATATGGAAAAAGGAGGGGTGTTAATGAATTTTAATATTTTTAAAAACGTTTTACTTTTCAGTTCCTCCAAGAGTACTTGATGACTATGGGGTGCAATCACTTGTACACTATCCTGTGATACAATAGTAGGGGGACTATACATACCAAATAAACATGCAGAGGATTGAATACCATTGAAATTCTGTTCATCTTTATTCAATAACTACATATAATTTACACAAGGTTTAAAAATATTGAGACGGTAAGTAGAAAGTGCTGGCCTGTAGCCCCTACGTGCATTTCACGGTCGCTTCCAATCCCTAAAGAAGCTACCATGAAGCGTGCGTGGGGGCTACAGGCCAGCACTGTGGGTGGCAATTACTCTTGGGTAAGACCAGAATATGCTGTTAAGAGGCGATTATAGAATGTACTTGCTGAATAACACGTAGGATGTCAACAAGCATTCTTTATTGAATGTATTGTTACTTGCTCCCTATGTGCTAAGGCCATTCTACTTACGGTTATTGTCTTGTGTAAATTATATGTATTTATTTAATAAAGATAAATATATTTTAAATGGTATTCAACCACACACATGTTTATTTGGTATGTTGATTGTTATTCGATTGAACATTGCCATATATAAATTGGACTCGACGTAATGCTGGGGGTATTTTTACTTTCATGTATACCCAGCCAATGTTAGTCTCAAAGGGAACCTTTTCAGTTGTGGTTTTTTTTTTAAATTTTTTTTTTAATAATAATAATTAAAACTAGATACTGATAAATATTGTTCTTAGCCGTGTTTTATTTTCTGATTGTCGATTTCTCAATTTGGTTGTCTATATATGATTATTGTACAGCCATCTTGCCTGAGCTGCTTTTAACAGTATTAAAAGATTTTTTAAAGCAGCAGCATGGACATAGGAGCCTGTGAACAGGAGCAGACCCATTGACTTCTATAGGAAAGTTTTCTAGGCATGCTAGGTGACCTGGGAAGAAATCTCTGTGCAGGGAGGCGGAGAAGGGGAGCTGTGACATCTCCTGTTGTGACTGGTGGATTCTCTGTTGGCTACTAATAATGAGGAGACACTGAAAATCTTTCTCTACAGAACAGGAAGTGTCAGACTATTATTAGGCCTAGAAGAGTGAAGAAATCAGGCGATACTTTTTAGAGGCTAAGTAAGTATATTTGATGGTGAGCTTTCGAGAGTACTAGCTCTCTTCTTCAGACATGGTGTTATACAACAAACTGAAAATTCACAGACTTTTTATACACAAGACATGGACCTTCAAAGGAACTTAGAATCCTTAAAAATATATAAGTAGAGGAGTTATTTACAACAGGTCAAGAAATAAACAGTCTGGAAGCTTGTGAGGCATGACAGGAGTGATCAGTAATTATTTCTCTTATCTATTTGCTATCAGGGGTGATTTGTTGCCTTCACAGTTCATAGATAATGTGACATGAAACTGCTATGAATATTCAATCCATTTTGCAGAGTGTTAAATTTTTGCATTAACTTATATTCCCATTCCTTCCGCTCCCTCTGTCTTAAAATGTCCCATTAAGACCATAACCTGCAAATCTTCCATGGAGTGATTTTCTCCAGAGAAATGTGCGGCCACTGGTAGATCAGTTTTGCTGTTAATGTTTAATCCGTGTGAATTATTTGGCCTAGTAGTCAAAGTAAAAACTGCAGGACTTAAAAATTGGTAAGAAATAAAGTGATAAGGGAAATAAAAACTTTTTTTTTTTAACATAAAAACATGAGTTAACCAATAAGTCTTGTTTTAATGACCCATTCCTTTTAAGAGTCTTTCAGTAGGCTGTAACAGACCGAGACCCTAAATGGTACATCTCCATGGGTGTCCTTTGATATGGGCACTGCTTCCATGTTGCTGAAAATCTTTTTAGGTTTGATATTTAGGAAATGGATAGTATTTGTATTAATTTGCATTTGGTTTTTCTCTGTTCCTTCAGGTGCTTTATATACAAGCGTTTGTTCTAGTCTTCCTCCTAGGAAAGTTCATGGGCAAAGTATTTTTTGGACAATTGAGAGCAGCTGAGATGGAGGTAAGGTTTGTGGCTGGGATTAGGGTATACACTGAGCGGGTCAATGAGCGGCTATGATGTGGCCAATAACTACTTGCTGCAGCACCTCGCACCAGTCATTTTTAAGTAGCTTAATAAACAGCAACACAAATTTGAAGGTCCACACTCTAAAAGCAATAGAGGGCCGTTTACACGGCAGTGGACAAATACCGCCCTCCCATTGAGATGCACATGTTCCGTCCGGAAACCAGACGGAAGATTGTGCATGTTCAATGTTTTGTCGCCGGTCCGCCGGCGACAAAACCGCCGGGCGGAAAACCCGTGCAGTGGGGACTGCTGCACGGGTTTTTCATAGAGCACAATTGTGCTCATTTTCATCCGGTTTTTCGGGCGGTCTGAAAAACCGCAAACCGGCTAAAAAACCGGCTGGAATATGCAGTTCAGTTTTGGACTACAGAAAGTAGAAAGGTGATAAACGAAGAAACGTTAAAAGACTTAAACCTATTGAGAAGTGACGTCTGTGGGAGTTATGATATATACAGTGAAGGAAATAATTATTTAATCCCTTGCTGATTGTGTAAGTTTGCCCAAAGACATGAACAGTCTATAATTTTAAGGGTAGGTTAATTTTAACATTGAGAAATAGAATATCCAAAATACAATCCAGAAAATCACACTGTATAAATTATAAAAATTTATTTGCATTTTGCTGAGAGAAATAAGTATTTGATCCCCTACCAACCATTAAGAGTTCTTGCTCCTCCAGACTGGTTACGCGCTCCTAATCAACTTGTTACCTGCATTAAAGACAGCTGTCTTAAATAGTCACCTTTATAAAAAGACTCCTGTCCACAGAGTCAGTCAGACTCTAACCTCTACAACATGAGCAAGACCAAAGAGCTTTCTAAGGATGTCAGGGACAAGATCATAGACCTGTACAAAGCTGGAATGAGCTACAAAACTATAAGTAAGACGCTGGGTCAGAAAGAGACAACTGTTGGTGCAATGGTAAGAAAATGGAAGAAATACAAAATTACTGTCAATCAACATCGATCTGGAGCACCATGCAAAATCTCACCTCATGGGGTATCCTTGATCAAGAGGAAGGTTAAAGATGAGCCTAAAACTACACGGGGTGAACTTGTTAACGATGTCAAGGCAGCTGGGATCACAGTCACCAAGAAAACCATTGGTAACACATTACGCCATAATGGTTTAAAATCCTGCAGTGCCCGCAAGGTCCCCCTGCTCAAGAAGGCACATGTGCAGGCCCGTCTCAAGTTTGCCAATGAAAACCTGGATGATTCTGTGAGTGTTTGGGAGAAAGTCCTGTAGTCAGATGAGACAAAAATTGAGCTCTTTGGCATTAACTCAACTCGCCGAGTTTGAAGAACGAGAAATGCTGCTATGGCCCATAGAACACCATCCCCACTGTCAACCAGGGAGTTAGGAACATTGTGTTTTGGGAGTGTATTTTCTGCTAAAGGTACAGGACTACTTCACTGAATAATTTGGAGAATGGATGGAGCCATGTACTGTAAAATCCTGAGGGGAAAGCTCCTTTTCTCTGCCAGGACATTAAAAATGGGTCATGGTTGGGTCTTCCAGCAAAACAATGATCCAAAACATACAGCCAAGGCAACGGAGTGACTCAAAAATAAGCATATTCAGGTCATGGAGTAGCCTAGCCAGTCTCCAGACCTTAATCCCATAGAAATCTTATGGAGGGAGTTAAACCCCTGAGTTGCCAAGCAACGGCCTCAAAATGATTTGGAGATGATCTGCAAAGAGTAGTGGACTAAAATTCCTCCTGACATGTGCGCAAACCTCATCAACTACAAAAAACGTCTGACTGCTCTGCTTGCCAATGAGGGTTTTGCCTCCACGTATTAAGTCTGGTGTGCCAGAGGGAGCAAGTACTTATGTCTCACTGCGAAATGCAAATAAATCTATATAATTTATACAGTGTGATTTTCTGGATTTTAGTTTCGGTTTTCTATCTCTCAATGTTAAAATTACTACCCTTAAAATTACAGACTGTTCGTGTCTTTGTCAGTGGGCAAACTTACACAATCGGCAAGGGATCGACTAATTATATCCCCTACAAAAAGTGAGAATTTCATATAAACCCCCCTCAAAAGACAAGAGCGCACTCTCTCCATCTGGAGAAAAAATAAGGTTTAATCCCCAGAGGAGAAAAACCTTCCTTACCATGAGAACTGTGCATTTTTGGAATTGCCTGCCTGAGGAGCTGGTCACAACAGGAACAGGTGAGGGCTTCAAGAAAGGCTTAGATAACTACTTACAACTAAATAATACTAATACGTACGTAAAGATCCAGTATGATTGTGATTTGGGATCAGCAGACAAATATTTCCTTTTGGAGTAGATTGTTTCCTTCTGTGGATAAGAATATGGAACCAATAATGCATAAACTAAAGTTTTAAGATTCCCTCTACCCTTTCTTTCATCCACATCTCTAACCTTGGTTGAACTTTATGGACAAACTGGGCAGCCATGAACCATTGGTCTTCATCACTGATGACTGACTTTCTAACGACCACATGGTCTTGGCAGACCTGACCTATAAGGCTATGTTCACACGGCTTAATTGCGGGACGTAATTACGCCCCGCAATTACGCCGTGTGGACGGGGCCGGGGTGGGAGCGGGGGATTGAGCAGGGGGCGGCACTTCCATGCCCATAGACAATCACTGCTAGCGCGCGTATACGCAGCTAGTAAAGTGACATGTCAATTATCTCCCCGCCGGCGCTGGAGAGGAGACGTAATCCATAGTTCTCTATGAGAACTGTGAATTACCGTAATGAATGGGCCGTTTTCGGCCCGTAATTGGCGCACTTCGGCGCGTAATTATGGACCGAAATACGGCCCATTTTAAGCCGTGTGAACATGGCTTAAATCTGTGCGGCTGCTTATTAAGCTAATTGAAAGTCTTTAGTGCCACAGCGGTTCCATACCAAGACTGCTCTATGTATTCTTACTTTTATGGGATTTGTGAGCTCTAAATAAGGTTGGGTTTACATGTTGAGATTTTGCAAAAATACCATAAATGTTGTTGCAGTCAATTGGGATTTAGACAATTCCTACTTTCTATCGAGTGCTATGATGATGACTGGAAATAACCACTTTGGAAATAAGGAAATACTATGGTTCGATGCAATTTAAATCAGATCACATGCCAATTAAAGGCTGGTTGGGCTGAAAACTGTCTAGCATCTATGAACCCAAACGTAATGAATCATCAGGATTTATTACATTAGTCAACTGAATTAATCTGACTGCCTGACTTTCCTCCATATCAAGTTTAAAGGGATTGTCCATGATTAGAAGAACAAAGCTGCTTTCTTCCAGAAACGGCGCCACACCTGCCCATGTGGTTGTTTCTGGGATTGCACTTGAGCCTTCTTCACCCTTAAAGGGGTTTTGCCAAGAAGTGAGTTCCTCACCTAACAGGCTGATACTCTGATCTAAAGGCTTGAGAAAAGGGCCGCCGTTTCTGTGTTTAAAAAAAAAACAAGTACCTCCTCTGTGATGTCATCGCTTCACCTCCCATGCACGCTCCCCAGGCTGATTCTCAGTCTCTGTAGTTGAATAAACCATTGTTTGGCTAATCCACAGAGGAAAACTGTATTGTGCACAAGCTCTACAGGTTTTGTTTCTCTCTTTTATCTGCTCCGGAGAGAAGATAAGTTCCACGCAGACAGCGTTATTTTGTTCATGCTTGGCTTGCTGCCTGGGGGGTGTTGGGGGGGTGAGCAGGGAGTGCCTGCATGTTTACTCAGATAATTACATTACAACCAGTGGATTCTCTATACAGAAGACACAGGCTCTTTTCTCCCACTCCCTTCAAAGCTCGTTCATGTGCCCTGACATCAGATAAGAAGTGCAAACAACGCATGCGCGGCCAGATCAGCTCCTGGTCGTGTCTAATGTAAACTGTCAGGAAACTAAGGGCATCTTAGTCAGGCTGTAGCTCTCACAGGCTACACTTTTTATAATCACATATATTTAGAAAAGTGATTACCCATTTTGGAGGATCCCACGTCAACATTAGATCGTGGCAAAACCCCTTTAAGTGCTTGATCTCTCTAGAATATGGTTTGCAGCAACTTGAAGCTTAAACGGGTTGTGTCACCATGCTGTTTCACAGAGCCAAAGCCATACATCCTGTTTCTTCAAATAAGAGCAGGAGATATTATCAATAGTGCAGAGAGCTTCAGAGCGCAAAGCAAACGCTTAAAAATAATTAGTCTCTCTTGTTTGTTAGAGATAACGCACTCTGTTCTCAAACTGCCTGTAGTCCCGTATGCTGACCTGTGGAGATATCACTCCCTGAAATAAGATAAAACAAAGAGCAGAGGGAGAAGGGGAGAGCAGGTCGGTAATGCAGAGAAACCAGTGTGCACTCGGAGCAGATAAAATCTCGTTTACCTTCGGACCAGGTTAAAATCAAGAGCTGTATTTGGAAAAAGTCTTCAATTACCTGTCCCTACATATTGAAAGCTAATTTTTGTAGTGAGAAAAGCTCTTTAAACTATAGGGATTGCCATTAGTACAGTACTCAACAAGCAGCCTGTGCTATTTTTTCCTCATACAGATAAACCTCAGGTTGTTTTAAGTCCGACTTCTTCCTTTATAACCAGTTTTCACATTGCTTTAATACTTCTAAGAAAAAAACATGGTTAAAGCAGTTTCACAAGTAGTTTCGATTTCTAAACTCCTTTACACGTAGCTCCAAATCTTGTGCTTGTGGTGCCCGTTAATAGGTTTCAGTGTATTGACTGTTACACAGATCTGTGTGTTTTCATAGTCTGTTATGTACTCTTATCAGGACTGATATTATTGTGTCTACATTCCCCTTTGCTGCTTAACAGTATCTTTTCTATGTGTCCTCTTGTTCTCAGCACCTCCTGGAGCGCTCTTGGTATGCCGTCACAGAGACCTGTCTGGCGTTCACCGTGTTTCGGGATGACTTCAGTCCGCGATTTGTGGCCCTCTTCACTCTTTTGCTGTTTCTTAAATGTTTCCACTGGTTGGCCGAGGATCGTGTTGATTTTGTAAGAAGCATATCATTTTGAAAAAGCACTTCTTTCATTTTAAGTGTACAGGCAGTCCCCGACTTACACTGTTCCGACTTACATCTGTCCCCTAGTTACAAATGGAGATTTATGGGGCATGCTGGAACTTGTAGTTTCATGTTCCCGAAACCGTAACTGGGGAACGACAATTCCAGCAGCCACACCCGGCACAGGGGGTGAAAATAGGTGAAATCTTTTTAAGGGGGCACAGGCACAAAACAAATGAAAAAAACCCTTTCCCTGCAAAACGAAAAAAAAAACAACCCTTTTGTGCGTATTACATATAAAAATATACTTTTTGACTTACATACACATTCAACTGAAGAACAAACCTACAGTCCCCATCCCGTTTGTAACTTGGGGACCGCCTGTACTTCCAATTATAAGGCTATGTTCACACGGCTTAATTGCGGGACGTAATTACGCCCCGAAATTTACCCACGGGGGGGCGGGGGGGGGGGGGAGTAAGCAGGCCCCATAATACACGCTTGGGGCGCTATACCCGCAAAAAAAATGACGGGTGAATTATCTCCCCCCGGAGGATTGCCGGGCGGGAGGGGAGACGTAACCCATGTTCTCTATGAAATGGGAATTCCGTAATGAATGGGCCGTTTTCGGCCCGTAATTGGCTCACTTCGGCGCGTAATTACGGACCGAAATACGGCCCATTTTAAGCCGTGTGAACATGCCTTAACACAACTTTCTAGGAATATGTAAAGTATGTGAAAAAAAAAAATGGAGTGTTACAGGAAAGCTTGTCATAAGATGTGCAGTGATCCGTAGTTCACATAACTTTAGAAATGGCTCCCCAAACATTATTCAGTTCACGTAAAGAAAGATCTGACTGCACATATCAAAATATATAGTAGCATAATAATATTCTCTCATAAAAATCACAAAAACTTAGTAATTAAAAATATCACAAAAAGATAAAGAAAATAAAAGGTAAAGAAAATAAAAAAGAAAATTTTACATTACAAAATACTATAACATCACAATAAAACCAAAATGAAATTTTTTTTTGGGAAACGCCACAGAAGCAATCCCAGTCCCCAACATATATTTTTACATATCCACTACTTCCGGGGAATCCCCCAATTTGTGTTTCTATTTACTCACTTAACCTAAAAATTTTTTCATACATTTTTCCTTTAAGATTTCTTTTTTTCCTAAAAACCAAAACAGACACCTTTAATCGGCACTAATGAAATAAAAGGGAAGCCCGATTTGGTTGCTATGGGGAAAAAGAAAATCCAGACCTAGACTTTTCATACTGAGGCCCTTAGGCAATTTTCCCACGCGTAATTTCAGCGCGCTTTTGCCCCTATTTGCGCTCTATACGGCGAGAAGCGGCCGAAATTAGGTAATCCATCGTTCTCAGGAACTTTCCCTTATTTGAAACACTAGCAAATCAACTTGAAAACGGGGAAAAATTCACTAAAGGCCCTGTTCAACGCTTTAAAATGGGGGGTATTTCGGGCCCTAATTACCCCGAAGTGCGCCAATTACGGGCGAAAACGGCCCTTTTATTACGGAATTCATATTTTTATAGAGAACTATGGATTATACCCTTCCCCCCCCGGAATCCCCGGGCGGGGAGATAATTCACCCTTCCCCTTTCTAGCGGCGTTTAAAAGGCCCCTAGCAGTGAAGTCAAAGGGCCGGCGAAAATGCCGCCCCCCGCTTCCCCCCGCCCCGCCCCCCCCCCCGTCCCCACGGGGTAATTGCGGGGAAATTCCCCCCAATTTAAGCCCTGGAAATGGCCTAAAACTCAGGGTTCGCTGTCTACAAAATCTATTTAGAGGGAGAGGGCAGAAATGACACAAAATTGTGCTAGCAGTTATGAGTGCTTTGCCCCCCCTCCGGGTGAAGCATGCTCCTTAAAGCATGTTCTCACGAAGTATTGTGGCGCGTATAGGTATGTGCTGTAATACGCCTTCATTGGTGCTGTTGAAAGTAGGGGCTGTCTAGCACGTACTTACAATGTGAGGCATCTCAACCTCATGCAGCTTTCTTTTTCTTGGTCACTTCTGTTTACGGGCGTACATTACACTCCGAGAAATATGATAGTGAAATCACTGTATATTGCATGGAACTATGCCTCACAAATACCAAATGTAAAAATACCCTTACTGCTCTTTATTATCCATCATGCTGCTGCTTGTGTGTAAGGCTTCGTTCACACGGCTTATTTGGGAGCTGATTTCAGCCGTACTGCGCGCCGTATTTGCGCTGCAGTACGGCTGGAATCCGTCCCAGTTATTACGGTAATCCACTGCTCTCATAGAGAACTATGGATTCCGTCTTCTCCCTGCTCGGCGAATCTGCCGCGGGGGGGAGAAAGTGACATGCACATTATTTACGACGTGTACGCGCCGTGAATAATGAATGTCTATGGGGCCGGCGAGCAGCTCCCCCGCCGCGCCCCCCCCCCTGCACGGCTGCTGGCGTAATTGCGGGGCGAAATCCGTCCCCGCAATTACGTCGGCAATAAGCCGTGTGAACATTGCCTTAGAGTTTATTACTCTCACTTTGTGCCCCACTTCTTCCATACATGTCGATGGGCAGCTGTATCCTGAGCTCTTAGTGAAGTAGAAACCTGCAAGACAGATTCTGTTCGTTATTTTATAACTGAGTGATCATCTTAGAAAGCCGAAGAGGAGAGAAAAGGAGACTGATAGAAGAAGGAAGCATTTTTTCCCAGTAAAATACAACAGTTTCTTATTTTTGCTTGTACTGTTGATTTATTAAAAAGTTGTTTGATAATTATGGCTACACTTTAAGAAAGTAGCAGGGCAATAATAAATTAGCAAAAATAACAGCTTCAACCATTGGTCTGATATATTGCTTTGTTTTAACAACCCTTCCTTCTTAGACTTAAAGGGAACCTTGCTGAGGACAGCACAAGCTAGTGACAGACCTGCTGTTTCCAGCACTGTTGTGCCCCTTATTCTGTAAGATGCTGGAGTTTGAGTATTTACCCCTCAAATCTTATTCATGAGCAGGTGTTAACCCCGCCCACCAAAGGCTAGCCACACCCATGTGACAGTTATTCACATTTTTCTACCTATTCAAAGTAATACGTTGATCAGTTGAGGTGGGTGGGGCAAGTGCCAGATGGGTGGGGCAGGAAAAAAACTGACTGTCTTCATGAGTCTTTTCTGGCTGAAAACTGCAGATTTGGGCATTAAATACACGAAAACGACAGCATCTTACAGAATAAGGGACACAGCGCTGGAAACAGCAGGTCTGTCACTAGCTTGTTCTGTCCTCAGCAAGGGGGGCATAATCTATGTGACAGGTTCTATTTAAAAGATATTGATCCATTATATATGCGTAATTTTTGTAGCCAGTATTTTGTAATATGTGGTGCATTAAGGGGTTTTCTCACCACGCTGTTTAACTGAGTTTTAGTAGTTTTGTACTTTCTGTCTCCTCAGGCTAACGCTGGTTCTACAGCAGTGATTAGCATATTCAACGTCTAGCAAGCTGTTGCTCTGACAGCACAGGAGATTGTTACCTCTAATAAGATCACAGCTAAAGCCATGCTTTTCAGTCCTCATAGCACATGTACCTTTTGTTTAGTGAAGCTAATCTTGTTAAATATAATTAATTTGCTTCAATCTCAGTCCTTCACTGGGGTGATGTCACTCCCGGCTTTCTGCTCTCAGCTAATCAGATAATGGACATCTATCTGGTAAACAGATAATCGTAAAAATCTGTGTGCACTTCATTAAAAAAAATGTTCTTATCTTATGACTAAAGTAAATTTTACTGATCAATGTATTTGGAAAAAAACTTCAATTAACTGTCCCTTTATGTTGACAGCTAATCTTTGTAGTGAGAAAAACCCTTTAAGGGGTTTTCTGAGACCAGAATATTGCTAGCCTGTTCTTAGGGCAGAAGACAACCCAATATTAAAACAAAGCCAGTTACTCTATCCCAGGGTATTAGCTGTAATCGCTAAAATAAGACATGTCTGGCTACTTATTTTAAGGAATTATTGTCTATATAGCACCTGAATCTTCCAAGTATGCAAACTAGGGACCCACTTCTTTGACGCCTATGGACAGGGGTTGTAGTTGTGAGACAAAATAAAAAATTCCTATAAGCCTCCCCCAATCTTTGCCCTTCATTTTGTTCCCTGATGTACAAACCGCGCTAAAGGTGTCTGACAGCCACATCTCTTGCTCTCCTTAAATAATGGGGAATCAGGGCAGATAACTTTACCAAATAGACATGCTACGTCGCTGGTCTCCTTGAGGGTTACTTGGAAGTGGTGCATAGCAGTGGTTTTAAACCTACAGATTGTGCATAGCTGCACAGAATCATTTGGAAGATGACAAATTGTTGTATCTCTTTTAATACAGATGGAGCGCAGTCCAAACATTTCTTGGTTATTTCATTTCCGGATTCTTGGTAAGTGTCACATAAAGCTTACAGTTAGGGTATGTTCACACGGGCTAATTTTGGCGCACTTTTCGCCGTGTATTTGCACTCTAATACGAGCGAGATGCACGCTGAAATTACAGTAATCCATAGTTCTCCTCCTCTTCCCGCTCATACAATACAATCGTATTGTACGTGCGGGGAGATAAGTGACATGTCGGTTACTTGCAGCGAGTAATGTATGTCAGTGGGGCTGGCGGCGGGAGTACTCGCTGGTCAGCGCGACTCCCAAATCAGCCAGCGTAATTGCTGCCATACTGTATTGTACAATTACGCCGTGTGAACATAGCCTTATGTATATGTCAACCTGCTGCAAGTTTACCATTTATTAAAATGGACCTGACTTGACTGTTTCAGTAGATACTTACTTCTCCCATTCAATAATAATGCTGGAACATTTTTTTCTCATCATTTTACATTGTGCTGTCCCTCTGTTATTCCTCCTGGAAATGTATGACAACTTACCGTTACGGTTTTTGTAATCGCAGCAGGACACTGTCCCTACACAGTCTGACACTGTCCAATCACTGCTGACTATTTTAGACTGTATAAAAACTCACCCTTTTGACAAAGGGAGTGGTTAAAGGTAATCGATCAGCTGATTCATTCTGCTGGTCCACGGGCAGCCAAGTAAAAATTTTTACGATTAAATTCTCTATCTAGTATGTTTTATTAATGTCAGAAACTTGGTGCTGAAATGCAAAAGGACCAAGAGAAAAACAGCACACCTCATGTAATTATTTTTGGGTATTGAATACAGATAATCGGGTACTCGCTCACCTGATTAGGTTGTGCATAGTATGGTACAACTCATTTGACAGTGCGTCTGTGTAGAGAGTACAAGCTGCTTTAGTCCAAATCACGTAGGGGGGTCCTTGCACAGTTAGTGGATCCTCCTTGGTAAAATGAATACACAAATTCTTCTGCTATGTACAAATGAATAGAACTATAGAAAGAGTTTTAAAATGGACTGTAAAATATGGTCGGGAATATATCTGCACTATATATAATAAAAGTAGGGCGCAAATGACATTAGGAAAAGCTTTTCCAAAAGCTATGTCATTTATTTGCTAATACAAGTAAAAAACACACATGACGCGTTTCCCGTGGAACTACCACACTTCCTCAGGTGTGAATGGTTAAACATACAAAACTGTCATTAATTTAAGCAAAAATTTCTGACACATGACATCACAGAGGTTAAAAGTCAAAGAAACAACAGTGTGTTAAAACTGTGCATAGCACAAGAACTTGTGTATGTTTTTATTAAATATCCTGTGGCTGCTGGTGCATAAAAAAAACAATCTTCTTCCCTCTCATGCCTGTTCCAGCGCTGCGGTCATCTCCTCTTCTGTTTACTCCCAGCTGCGGCAGTCGGCTTGAGAATACTTCAACCACCGCTTGTCTGCAGCAGTCACCTGCCGTTGATGACATCACCACTCGAAGATCTTTATTATTATGTATTTTAGAGCGCCCTTAGTTCCAGGGCGGCGTACATTCGAGGGGGATATATATATAGATATAAAATCTATCATAGTTAGGTCAAACAAGTACAGGATGACATAACAACTGGTTCAGAGGGAGAGAAGGCCCTGAGGGCTTACAGTCTTCAAGGAAGGAGGGAAGAGACAGAAGGTGAGGGGCGGACATGTTTGTGGGGTGGAGCAGTGCAACGTGGTTATTGTTGGTTGTAGGCAATCCTGAAGCGATGGGTTTTCAGGCTGCTTTTGAGGCAAGTGAGAGTGGAATAGTCTCTGATGTGTTGGGGCAGTGAGTTCCAGAGTACGGGGGAAGCACAGGAGAAGTCTTGGAGACGGTTATGTGAAGAGCTGATCAGGGGAGAGCAGAGGTCCGGTGAGGAGCAGAGGTTGCGTGAGGGGAGATATCTAGAGAGTAAGGCAGAGATGTATGGAGGGGAGAGGTTGTGGAGAGCTTTGTAGGTCAAGGTTACTTCACTTTAGAATGGTGACGTCAGGCAGTGCCCCGCTCAGTGGCTCCAACAGTCTCAAGCCGACTGCAGCGGCTGTAAGTAAGTAGAAGAACCAGAGTCAGCCCTGGAAACTAGCTGAAAGGGAAGCAAGTATGATTTTTTAAAACTTTTATTTATGCACAAGCAGCCTGTTTTTATATTTGATAAAAATAGACTGGACAGCCCTTTAGGTTGGGCTGGGTGGGGAGAAGCGGCATTAGACTCCTCTGCTCTACCAGCGTGCTTTTCCCCATTTCTGGCTTTGTTTGAAAGTGTGTTGTGTCTGAAATGCTGTAACAACATTTTTGGAGTAAAACACACATTACTGCAACAAGATATCTTGTGGCTATGTCATGCTGGCCCTGGTTTTGGCAGCATGAAACAGTTGACTGGTTCCTTGAGTTATCGTTTTATTAATTAGGCCATGTCCCCACGGCACCGGTTTGTGGCCAGTTTTTCAGACAGTTTGCAGTTTTGCAAACCATCAGAAAAACCGTCCGCAAACTTTTATATGGGGCCCTATGGAAAACCTGTGCAGCAGTCCCCAAACCGCCGGCCGCCTGAAAAACATTGTTCATGTTCATTCTTCCGTCCGGTTTTCGGACCAAATATGAACAAGTGAATGTGAAGGGGGAGGGCTTCTCTCTGCTAATCGCGGAGAAAAGCCATCCTCCCGCGACCGTGTGCACGGCACAAAAAAAACAGACACATACTGGTCAGATAAGCCGACCAGTATTTGTCCTGTGCCGTGTAAACGGGCTCTAACTTTCCAGGAGAAAAAACTAAGGAACAGCACAATGCAGAGGTGAGAAGAAATTCTCTGTGGGTAACTTCAAGCATTTAATAAAACATTCATGTCAGTGGAGCCAACTGGAAATACTGTTTATTTGTTGTTGTTTTTTTTTTTTAAGTGGTGATTTTCCATTTTACCAAAGGGTAAAATAAGTATTTGCTACACTGGTGAGTTTGCAAGTTTTTGCCACCTACAAAGAATGGAGTCTGTAATTTGTATTGTAGGAACACTTCAACTGTGAGAGACAGAATATAAAAACAAAATCCAGAAAATCACATTGTATGATTAAGTGCTTGATACAATAAAAAAACAGAACTTAATATTTGGTACAGAAACCTTTGTGTGCAATTACAGAGGTCAGATGTTCCCTGTTCTTCTTGACCAAGTTTGCACACACTGCAGCAGGGATTTTGGCCCACTCCTCTATACACATCTTCTCCAGATCTTTCAGGTTCCGGAGCTGTCCCTGAGCTACATTGAGTTTCAACTCCCTCCAAAGATTTTCTATTGGGTTCAAGTCTGGAGACTGACTAGACCATTTCAGGACCTTGGAATGCTTCTTGCGGAGCCACTCCTTAGTTGCCCTGGCTGTGTGTTTTTTGGGTCATTTTCCTGCTGGAAGACCAAGGTACGACCCATCTTCAGTGTTCTTACTGAGAGAAGGAGGTTGTTGGCCAAAATCTCACACTACATGGCCCAATCCATTCTCCCTTCCATACAGTGCAGTCGTCCTATCCCCTCTGCAGAAAAGCTCCCCCCAAGATATGTTTCCACCCCCATGCTTCACGGTTAGGACGGTGTTCTGAGGGTTGTTCTCATCCTTCTTCTTCCTCCAAACACTGCAAGCAGAGTTGATACCAAAAAGTTCTATTTTGGTCTCATCTGATCACATGACCTTCTCCCATGCCTCCTCTGGATCATCCAGATGATCATTGGTGAACTTCAAACAGGCCTGGTCATGTGCTGGTGTGAGCAAGGGGGACCTTCCGTGCCCTGAGGGATTTTAATCCATGATGTTGTAGTGTGTTGCTAACAGTAATCTTTGAGACTGTGGTCAGCTGTATTCAGGTCATTGACCAGGTCCTACCATGTAGTTGTGGGCTGATTCCGGACCTTTCTCAGAATCCTCTTTAGCCCAGGAGGCGAGACCTTGCATGAAGCCCCAGACCAAGGAAGATTGATAATCCTCTTGTGTTTCTTCCATTTCCTAAAGGCATGTTCACACGGCTTAAAATGGGCCGTATTTCGGTCCGTAATTACGCGCCGAAGTGCGCAAATTATGGGCTGAAAACAGCCCAGTCATTACGGTAATTCACAGTTCATAGAGAACTATGGATTACGTCTCCTCTCGCCGGGCGGGGAGATAATTGACGTGAATTTCTAGCCGCAAATACGCGCCGCTAGCAATCAAGTCAATGGGCCGGCGAAGTGCCGGCCCCCTGCTCAGTCCCTCGCTCCCGCCCCGCCCCCGGTCACACGGCGTAATTGCGGGGCGTAATTACGCCCTGCAAATACACTGTGTGAACATAGCCTAATAGTTGAGCCACCAGTTGCTGCCTCTTACCAAGCTGCTTGCCTATTGTTCTGTAGCCCATCCCAGCCTTATGCAGGTCTAAAAATTTTGTCCCTGGTGTCAGCACTTTGGTCTTGGCCATGGTGGAGAGGTTGGAGTGTGATTGAGTGTGTGGGCAGTGGTCTTTTATACAGTTAACAAGTTCAAACCAGTGTAATTAATACAGGTAATAAGTACAGAGTTGGAGAGCTTCTTAAAGAAAAGCTAACAGGTCTGTGAGAGCCAGAATTCTTGCTGGTTGGTAGGTGATCAGATACTTGTTTCATGCAATAAAATGCAAATTAATTATTTAAAAACCACACAATGATTTTATGGATTTGTTTTTAGATTCTGTCTCTCACAGTTAAAGGGTACCTACTCTAAAAATTACAGGCCTCTCCATCCTTTGTAGGTGGGAGAAATCGCCAGTGTATCAAATACTTATTTCTCCCACTGTATGTGGCGTTATATTCATGACCCTAGCTGTTGCTATGTTTGCATGGTTGACTGCTTGCGCTGTTTAGCCTGACGTGTCAGATAGTTGCTCGGTATCACTTCCTCTTGTATGAGCCGTTATGTTTTGCATACAGCTGCCTTCACTGTAAATATGTTTTATAGATCAAAACCACAATAGTGCTGTCAGTTGTCGTCATTACTGTACATGGATAGTACATCACACTTCTGGACATTACTTTTCTGGTTGAATATGTTTGCCCTCTGTTGTGTATTTGTGGTTTATGCTTGTTCACATTTGCTCACCATGTGTGTTAATTCCTCCTAGCGCTGATGCTTCTGCTGGGCGTGCTGGATGTTCTCTTTGTATCTCACGCTTATCACAGTTTGGTCACCAGAGGGGCCTCGGTACAGCTAGTGTTTGGATTTGAGGTAAGTAACCAGTCCATGCAATCAGATACACGAATGTACAAACTCAGGTTGGTTCTTCACAAACCTCTTCACACCATTGAGGTTTCCCCTCCTTCTCTCCTTATGTTATAGCATATTACTAGAATATCCCATAACACTCTGAGTAGTGGTGGTTCGACCTCTGGGATTACCAGTGTTCTAGCGACCCATCTCTTAGGCTTGTTCCACACGGCTTAAATGCCGGGCGTAATTCCCCTGTGTTGGGGGGGGCGGGGGGACGGCACCTCGCCGGCCCATAGACTTGCATTACCAGCGGTGCGTATACGCCGCTAGTAATTCACATGTCACTTATCTCCCCCCCTCGGCGTATTCGCCGAGCGGGGAGAGGAGACGTAATCCATAGTTCTCTATGAGAACTGTGGATTACCGTAATGACTGTGGCGTATTCCAGCCGCAATTTGCGCACTACGGCGCGTAATTACGGACTGAAATACGTCCAATTTTAAGCCGTGTGAACATGGCCTTACAGTGAGTGGTCGGAAGCATCACTATGCAGGTAAATTATAAGTGTGACAGTTCACAGACAAAATAATTAATAACCATGGTCAACAGCCAAAAACTCACTGTGCAAATGTACCCTAAAATGTAACTTTTAATAGCTTTCTTATATACAATTAAATGTAGAACATTGTATGATGTGAAAGCTTCTATCTTCATTATAATTGTACAAGCAACCCAACCTGTACTCTTATGTAATGTGAGATGACTTGTATACATGCTAACTTCATTAAAAATATATATAAAAAAAGAAAAAAAAATCAAATATCACAGACCTAAATGTATAACACATCAATCATGTATGTGAAAAAAGATAGAGACAACTGCAAAGGTGACAACAAGGTAAAGGACTAAATGATTACTCGCCACCGGAAGAAAAGATTCTCGTTTCCGATGTCGCTTTTCAATATGTAAAGTATAAGAAGTGGTTATAGTTGAAAAAATGGTGTCTGTCCAAATACTACTTAGGCTATGTTCACACGGCAATTATTGGGACGTATCTCGCCACGTACTGCGCTAAATATGGGGCGAGATACGTCCCAATAATTACGGTAGTCCACAGTTCATAGAGAACTATGTGTTACGTCTCTTCTCCCTGCTCGTACAATACGGCAAGTGGGGAGGGAAGTGACATGTCAATTATGGCGTATACGCGCCGTGAATAATGAGTGTCTACGGGGCCGGCGAGCTAACCCCCTCCCCCCACCGCCCTGCCCCCGAGCACACGGTGTAATTGCGGGCGAAATACGTCCCAGAATTATTGCCGTGTGAACATAGCCTTAGACTGGGCCAAGCACAGCATCCAGCTGGAGTATAGTCAGCTGTGTAAAAACGGGAACCACAAATATTTGAAATACTGTTCCATATAAAATCCGTATTACCTTTACTGTGTGAGAAGCTCCAGCCTGAAAAAGTCAACCCCTTTTCCCCTATCTAACATAAGACTTAAATTGACACTGCTATCAGACAGGAGTATTATTGCTAAAACCAATATTCCTGGAAAAAAATTTATTTATTTTTTTTTAATTTCTGCAATCCAGCAATTAAATACATATTACCGTATTACATATAAAGTAGTGTCTGTCTCTAGCTGTGAGAAATATCCTTTGTTTAGAAGGGCAGACTAATCTCACTTCAGCTACTGCTTATCTCTATAAAGTTTCATTACAAATAACAGGTAATGATATAATGATTGATCTATTATTCTCTTCACATGGATAAATAAGATTATATAAGGCCAGAGCAATACATAAAAAGGAAAATAAGAATCTTTTACTGCATTAAGGAGTGTGGGGGAGAAAGGATTCTTTAGACATCAGGTGATTATATTTACACTTCTCAGACCAGAGCTTACCAGAAAGAAGGGCTCTGAAGCAATCTTCTCGCTGTTGTGCTATCAAAGCTCACAGCAAGTCAGGAAGTCATGTACATAGAGGAACTTTAAAAAGTTGTATCGGGAAAAAAAACAAAACATCCATATACAGAAGTTTACATACACTATATAAAAAGACACATCTGCATGTTTTCTCACTGTCTGACATGGAATCAGAATAAACGTTCGCTGTTTTAGGTCAATTAGGAACCAAAATTATATATATATTTGCTAAATGCCAGAATATTGAGTGAGAGAGAATTTTTTTAAGGTATTTTTTATTACTTTCTGCATACACTAGGATTACTCTGCCTTTAAACAATTTGAGAGCGCCCATATGGTAATGTCATGTTTTTGGAAGCTTCTGATAGGTTTATTAATTAATTAGAGACACACCTGTGGATGTATTGTAAAGTAAAGCAGAAACACACTGCTTCTGTGTGAACATCATGGGAAAGTCTAGAGAAATCAGCCAAGGTATCAGGAAGAGAATTGTGGACTTGCTCAAGTCTGGATCATCCTTGGGGGCAATTTCCAGATACCTCGTACATCCGTACAAACAATTATACGCAAGTACAAATAAGATGTGAATGTCCAGACATCATACCCCTTAGACCAAAGCACTTTCATCTGAGACACAGAACCCATCTCTTTCCTGACATGTGCATAACAACCCTAGAACAAAAGCAAAAGACCTTGTGAAGCTGCTGAAGCTGGTAAGATTGTGTCATTATCCACAGTGACCTGAGTACTGTATCAACATGGGCTGAAAGGCCGCTCTGCTCCAAAAGAAACCATATAAAATCAGATTAATGATTGCAAATGCACACAGGAACAAAGACATATGTTTTTAGAGACATGTCCTGTGGTCTGACAAAACTAAAATTGAACTGTTTGGCCATAGTGACCATCTTTATGTTCAGAGGAGAAAGGGAGAAGCCTGGAAGTCTAAAAGCACCATCCCTACTGTGAAACATAGGGGGGGGGGGGCAGGAGCATGTTGTGGTGTTGTTTTGCTGCAGGAGGGACTAGTGCACTTCACAAAATAAATGGCATCATGAGGAAAGAAGATTGTGGAAATACTGAAGCAACATCTCAAGACATTAGCCAGGAAGTTAGTTTGGGCGGAAATGGGTCTTCCAAATGGACAATGACCCGAAGCATACTGCCAAACTGGTTACCAAGTGGCTTAAGGATAACCAAGTCAATGTTTTGGCGTGGCCATCACAAAGCCCTGATCTCAATCCTATTGAAAATGTATGGGTAAAGCTGAAAAAGCAAGGCGACCTACTAACATGGCTCAGTTACACCAGTTCTGTCAGGAGGAATCGGCCAAAATTCATACCAACTATTGTGAGAATCTTGTGGAAGGATATCCAAAATGTCACACAGTTTAAGGGCAATGCTACCTAATACTAATGAAATGTATGTAAACTTTTGACTTTGCAGAAAGTAATAAAAATTCCATAAAACAATCTCCTTATTCTGGCATTCGGCAAATATAAATAATTATGGTTCCTAATTGACCTAAAACGGGTAAGGTTTCTTCTGATTTCATGTCAGATAGTGAGAAAAACCTGCATATGTGTCTTTTTATATAATGTATGGAAACTTCTGGTTTCATCTCTAAGAGCTGTATATAGTTTGTCAATATGTGAAAAGAAATATTTGGATGCTAGTGTCCCTTTAAAATGTGGATGTTACTTGTGACTATTTTTGTCATGTGTTGGATAGGATGATTTGTAGACCGAATGTTTGGGGTGTAGTCCTTGTGGGGTTGCCCTTTTTCGGGGCGGGTGCGCCACTAGTAAGGATTTTATTAGGGTACTAATTTCTATATTTATTGTTCCCTTTTTACACAGCTGACTATACTCCAGCTGGCTGCTGTGCTTGGCACAGAGTAAGAAGTATTTGGATTTGGACAGAAACCATTTTGTCAATTATAACTACCTCTGATATGTATGGAAGAGCAATTGATGAAACTAGAATCATTTCTTCCAGGGTTAATGAGTAGTCGTTTAATCCTATACAGACAGTCCCTGGGTTACAAACGGACTAGGGACTGTAGGTGTGTTCTTACGTTGAATTTGTACGCAAGTCAGAACAGATATATTTATTACATGTAACTCCAGCACAGTGTTTTTTTTCCAGATTTGGATAGTGCAAGGAAGGGTTTTTACATTTGAATTGCTGTCTGTTTTCCTGTTAAGAAGATTTCACCTCATTTTTACCCCATGTGCTGCTGTGGCATGCTGGAACTTGTCGTTCCACAGTTCTAACTACTGTGGAACATAGAATTACAAGTGCCAGCATGCCCCATAAGTCTGCGTTTGTAACTAGGAGACAGATGTAAGTCGGAACGGTGTAAGTCGGGGACTGCCTGTAGTTTGTTGTCACCTGTGCAGCTGCTCTCTATTTTCTCATGTACAGCGTTGATGTATTATACCTATAGGCCTCTGGTATTTGATTTTGTATATTGGTATTAAAAATATTTGAATGAAAGTGCCGAATTATGATATAATGCATGATATGAACTGAAAATGGGGGGTGGCTGGTTCAGCAGATGTTTTAGCAGCAAGGGGCCCTGAAACTCGTGATGTCATAACCCTAAAGGAGTGTTCCCATCTCAAACTTTAATGGCACATTGATAGGATATGCCATCAAGGTGTGATTGGTATTTGTCCCACCTCTGTGAACCACATCTATCACTGGATCAGTACCCCAAAAGTCTTGTGCAAAACTCTCCATTCTGTTGTATGAGGGTTTATAGAGTACAGAGTTCTGTGTACAGCCATGTGGTAGGTGAGACCCCCACCTGTCACACTTCAAAGCATGAGACAGGAACACCCCTTCAAGGATCCTAGCAGTCAGATCCTTATGGTATGTTCACACGGCTTATTAGGGGCCGCATTTCGCCACGTATTTCGCGGCTTACTGCGCTCTAATACGAGCGAAATGCGCCCCAATCATTACGGTTATCCACAATTCTCATAGAGAACTATGGATAACACCTCCTCTCCCCAGGAATACAATACGATCATATTGTACGCCCAGGGAGATAAGTGACATGAGTAATGCATGTCTATGTGGCCGGCGGGTTAACGCCCCCCCCCCCCCTCCCGCGCGTCGCGGGAGTACGCGCCGATCAGCGCAAACGCCTGCCGTAATTGCGGGGCGAAGATTTAGATTTGGAGAAGTGTCCAAGTTCTGGAATTTCTACTTTATCCTGTCCTTATTCTATCCTATCTATTCCTTATGTTTACTCAATTTTTATCCCCTCTCTATCCAATTTAGTTGGATATTGCACGTAGACATAAACAGCCTGCAATAAACCCATTCTCGGATCTACATAGATTTTATTCTAAAACGATTGAGCGTCCTGCTGACTTAAAGGGAACCTGTCACATAGATTATGCCCCCCCTTGCTGAGGGCAGCACAAGCTAGTGACAGTCCTGCTGTTTCCAGCGCTGTGTCCCTTATTCTGTAAGATGCTGCAGTTTCAGAGTATTTAGTGCTCATAGATGCAGTTTTCAGCCAGAAAAGTCATTTAAAGAGTGTTTTTTTTCAAACCCCGCCCACCTGATGCTAGCCCCGCCCACCTCAACTGCTAAACCTATTACTTTGTATGGGTAGAAACATGTGAATTACTGTCAGTGGGCGGGACTAGTCTTTGGTGGGCGGGGCTAACACCTGCTCATGAACAAGATTTGAGCATTAAATGCTCTAAAACTGCAGCATCTTACAGAATAAGGGACACAGCGCTGGAAACAGCAGGTCTGACACTAGCTTGTGCTGCCCTCAGCCAGGGGGGCACAACCTATGTGACAGGTTCCCTTTAACGAGAACCTCACAGTGATCCTACTATCTGATCTGCCAGGTTCTGGTTACAGAGCAGGAAAAGCTGATCCAATTAAAATCACTTGTAGCTCCTTAACCAAAAAAATGAACAACGCAATATATTTGGAAAACGTCTTCATTTAGTGTTCCCTGCATGTTGAAAGCTAATCTTTGTAGTGAGACCACCCTTTTAAGGAGTGGGCGGTCTTCTCCTTATCAGCAACTGACAGCTATCTGCTTATGCTCACTGATGGATGGAAGGTTGTCACTGATAAGACCACCCCCTGGACTCTAACCCAAAATAAACAGGAATGTGAATGAATAAGTTACAGGTTCTGTTGTATCCTATATAAATCAATCTGCTCACTTCCTTTTGCTCTGTAGCATGATGCTGGCATATCCGATGCCCAACATGATGGGTTCCCTTTTAAGCATATTTTCTGCTGCTTAACCTGATAATACATGCAGATTTGCTGTATGTTTTCCTAAATCTGCTGTGGAATGTTGCAGACTGTGAACCCGGTGTATAGATACTTGCACACATTGTAGTGATGAGGAGACACAAATCCACACTCTTAAAACCTATTAATACATACTCGCTTACATACATTGTTTTATTTTTTTGAAAACCACAGAAATTGTCCCTAGAATGCTTGAACTGCATTTATGGAGAAACCACCTTGTCTTACCACAATGTAAAAAAAATGCAGGTTTCTAATACAGTATAATTCCACTGTTCTAGTCAAAAGGCATTATGGGAAAGGAGCTGAGAAGCTCAAGCGCCCTCTGGGTGATGTAACAAATCTTCAATTTGCCTTTGACCCACTGGGTCTTTGGAAAGCAAAAGGGATATTTTAGCCAAGCCGGCATCACCCATCTGTATACAGCCATTTCAGGGTGTTTGCCCCTCGTCAGTACAGAGCAGAGCGATGCTGGCTTGGCTGAGTGGAAGGCAATGAGTGGCTCAGAAAGGGCCTATATAGGCGTGTGGAGATTCGAAATTGCCATTTGCACTCCACGAAGCATCTGCATATCACAAGGCATTATGGGAAAGGAGCTGAGAAGCTCAAGCGCCCTCTGCTGGATGTAACAAATCCTCGATTTGCTTTAGGTGCTCTCCCTAAAGAGAGATCTTCCCTTTCTGAGCCACTCCTTCGCCTTACACTAGAGGTAAGATTTAGTGTTAGGACTCCCCTAAACTGGGGTCTCCTTGACGTTTGGGAGGTGAGCTTAAACATTTTTGATCAAAACTGTGATATAAGAACCCCTAAATTTTCATATATCATTAGCAGACATGCATTTTTCACAAATTCCTATGTTCCTTTGTACTTTAACTAATAGTGTACTGATGGCACTTGGGAGTCTCTAGAAGATAGTGATTCTATTCGATTATACCAGAGGTTCCCAACCCTAGTCCTCAAGACCCACCAACAGGTCATGTTTTCTGGCTTTCCGTAGCATTGCACAGGTGAAGTCATTATTGTCATGCATTCTGTGGGAGATCCTGAAAACATGACCTGTTGGTGGGCCTTGAGGACTGGAGTTGGGGAACACTGGATTAGACGACTTCGATGAAAGGAATGCTAATCCTAGAAATAGTAAAAGTAAACAGACACGTTGCTGACGTCCTCATTCTGCTGGGAACATAAGTGTTAAAGGGGTTGCCTAAGAAAACATAGCTGATTTTTTTTTTTTTTTTTTTTTTTTTTTAAAAAGCGCAACACCTATACACAGGTTAAAATGAATGGGGTTGAGCTGCAATATGTGACACTATTTTTTGAAGAAAACATCCATGATTTTCTAATTCAATAACAAATCCTTTACATCTCTGTCTGACAGGATGCAGTGTTGGTGTCTATGGACTTACAGCAGTATATATAAACCTAGTACATCATAGCTTTTTTTTTTTTTTTTTTTTCTTCCATTAGGGGTTGGTAAGAGAGTATACAGCAGCATGTTTTCGCGTTGTTAATCTGATTACATTAGATGCTAGCCGTAGACCACTTCATTCTTGGCTCTCCGGAAAGTCCATCATCACATTTCTCCAGTTACGGAAGGTTTTAGATAATAACAGCGCGGTCTTACAAAAGTTTGATTGTCCGAGGGGTATGATTAAAAATAGAAAAGAAGCATACTCTCCTCCGTGACGTTCTCCTTCCATTCCGGGGACCGCTGTGGTCTGTGATTGGCTGCACCCAGCACGTGAACAGTGAATGTTCTGTGCGACAGTGAGATGAACGGGAGCGTCACGGAGGTGAGTATGCTCCTTTTTTTCTATTTTTAATCATGTCCCGTCAGACAAACAAGCTTTTGTAAGTTCCGGAACACCCCTTTAACAGCATTATGGGCCCATGGACAAAGCAGTATAGTGAACCCTACCCAAGTATGTAACATCACAAAAGGCCACATCTCTAACCACGACCAAATATGACACCCCATCAGGCCTCGCCTTTAACTACAAGAGTATGTAAGTTGATGATCCAGCACAAATATTCGAAAATCAATAAAAATAAAACTTTAATCCAAAAATCCATTCAAAATTCATGAAACACGGTGGTGACACAACTAGATCTCATAGAGAAAAGAGTGTTTCCAATAAAGGCGAGACATCTGCTTACACGTTTCGAGCGCTCAGTGTGCTTTTAACTTTTGCACACTCAATCATGGCCATTTTACCCCAGCAAACCAATAGCTAGGAAAGCCTTAGGGACATAGTGTTGTTGTTGGTATGGCAGATCCCATCGATCATTAAAGGGGTTTTCTCGCCATGCTGTATCACAGTTGCAGGCAGCTTCAGACTTGCACCACTTGTTCAGGCTGCGGGTGCTTCTATAGCAGTGATTAGCATATTTAACTAGCTGAGCTTTACAGAAACGTAAGTGCAGGAGATTTAATCTACAGGAAACAAAGCTACAGAGTTCCCAGGAGTGAAAACAAGTGCTTTTCACTAATCAATCAATTAATCTAATCTTGTTAGAGATAAGGGCTTCTCCATCCGACCATGGTGATGTACCTCCCTGCTTTCCATCTAATCAAGAAGGGAGATATGGAAGGTAAGCAGAGACCCTTATGTGCAGATATTATCCCTCTTACCGCTTGACCAAGGCAATATCAAAAGAGCAATGGATGAGCGTACTGCAGGTTTTTAATTGATTCAGCATCGTCTACACATATCATGCCATATCATGTGTTATTTCAAATATGTTTATATACAAATTGTATGGAAAAAAGACTGTCCCCATTGTAGGTTTATGTTGAGATATACAGTATAGACCCAGCTTTGGAGAAAGTCCGGCTGACGACACTTACTGCAGTTGCATTTGGAAATTGAAAGTCTACTCAATTGATATTGTTTAATACTATAGAGCACTATGGATACGGTTTAGGAATATGCCAATGTGAACATATGCCAATTTAAGGTGCAGTTTTCTGTCCCCCTAGTGGTGAGATGTATTGGCTACCACCAATTAACTGCACCTGGGTATTTTTCTTAAAGGGGTTGTCTCACTACATTGATTCATCTCTCCTCAGTCCTGTTTTCTTGGTTTCATTTTGAATTCAGGGGCGTGTTTACTGGCTTCCACTAGGCTGCAGTAGAAGCCAGGTCTGTAGCTGTAGCGACCAGTGCTGGCAGCCTATCAGGATAGATCAAACAGGTCTGTAGCTATAGCGACCTGAGGAGGTGATGCAGCCCATACAAGAAGGGATATCTAGGAATAGGTAGGACACTGTTAATGGACATGTATTGCAAAGTGAATTGTTTCTGCAAGATCTTTAAAATAAAAAAGCAATCCTTGCAGTGAGACAACCCCTTTAAGTAGCATGGGGGCTTGTGCTGCCTCTGTGCTGTGTTCAGTCTCATTTCAGCGTCCTAGCTGTGAGTATGGCCGTGTTTCCGTTTTTTTTTCTTTGAATATGCCAAAAGGCAAAAAACCTGATGTGAACGGAATCTTCTACAGCGGTTTAATTGGTATTAATGTAACTCTCTATGTTTGTAACACTTTTTTTTTGTATAGGATTCACTTGCAGTGATGATTTCTCTGTCCTGTTTCTGACTGCTGTATTTTTTCCCTCAGTATGCCATACTCATGACCATGATCCTCACCGTCTTTATAAAGTATGTCCTTCACTCTGTGGATCTTCAGAGTGAGAATCCGTGGGATAATAAAGCGGTGTACATGTTATACACTGAACTCCTGACTGGTAAGCTCCAGCTTCGCTGTAAACTGCTCCATTAACCAGTTCCTGACAGGTCCATGACCCCCTTCCTGACCAAACCCATCTTCTTTAGCGGGTTTGATGCTTTAACGCGCTTTTGTGCATGATTATTCTCCTAATATTTTGGCATTTTTTCCATGATGTATAAGGGTATGTTTACACAGTGTTTGTTATCCATGTTTTGGGCCCAAAATGGACCCAAACACGCAGCTAACAATGTGAAATGTGATTTTTTTTTTTTTTTTACATTGCTTTCAATGTAAAACACGCATCAGCATTCAGACGTCTGATCGCCAATGCATGTTGTACATGCGTCTTTTTGGATCCATTCAAAGAATTGTCATGTCAATACTTGGTCCATTTGACGCACCCTATTTAAAACTATAGGGTGCATTTCTGCTGCACAGAAAATGCATCCAAACACGCAGCACACTTTGGGTGCGTCTTTGGATATGTTTTACGCAGTGCTATTCAGTCCCTTTTTTCGGATTGAGAAAACCACATGAACAAAAATGTAACAAATCAGTCTTTGAAAAAAAAAATATTTATTTTTAAACCACAACAGTGGCACTAAAACAAGTTTTGTAAGTTGTGTCACTTTTACATCATGAGTGTTTATATATAAGTGATATAAAGTTTTTAGGGTTGTCGGGGCAGGGCTAAAAGTTGTGCCTTCGGCTGTTAGAATTTTTTTTTCTTTTTTTTTTTTTTCTTTACATATTGTGTCCCCCTTAGGCTATGTTCACACGGCTTAAATTGGGATGTATTTTGCGCCGTACTGCGCTCAAGACGCGGCGAGATACGTCCCAGTCGTTACGGTAATCCACAGTTCTCAGAACTATGGATTACCCTTCCTCTCCCCGCTCGCACAATACGACGAGCGGGGAGATAAGTGACATGTCAAATACTAGCGGCGAATACGTGCCACTAGTAATGAATTTCTATGGGGCCGGCGTGTTGCCGCCCCCCCCCCCCCCGCCCCATGGGAGTCGCCGCGAGCTCCCGAAGTCCCAACGTAATTGCGGGGCGTAATTACACCCTGCAGTTATGCCATGTGAACATAGCCTTAAGGTCAGAAAAAGACCTCTGGGAGGAATTTTTCATTCCTTTTTGCCACAAATTGTGCCAGAATTCTGGCACAATTTCCTTGATAAATGTGCCCCATTGTCTTGTGGTGTATGTCTAACACTCGGGCACACTTGGTGTGAAAATGCATTTTGCCCATGTACTGTCTGTAGTAATGGAATTTTTATTTCATTCTTTGTTGCAGGTTTTATAAAGGTTTTGCTGTACATGGCTTTCATGACAATCATGGTTAAAGTCCACACATTTCCACTCTTTGCAATTCGTCCAATGTATCTGGCAATGAGGTAAGAAAACTGAAGTTAACATCTAAACACTACGTTCCAGGATTTGCCCTCTTCTTATAGCATGGTTATAATACTTTCTCCGTTTCACTGTTATTGCTCGAAACGGAGAAGAGAATTATGAAAAGTATTCTTAAGCCCATAGAAACCTGTGGTAGATAAAGTTAAATATTTCATTGGACTAGGACAGAAGTTTTGTTTTATTATATCCCAAGTGGGTCCTGGCCTCTAGAATGAATTGATAATATGAATCTGTGAAACTGGCCCAAGTTCCGTCAAGGTTTTTATACAAACCATAAAGGCAAAAAACACCAGCACCACACAATATCCATAAACAAATCGTCCTGTTAAGGCTATGTTCACACGGCTTATTTTGGGACGGATTTCAGTCCGTAATTCGCGCCGTACTGCGTGAATTACGGCTGAAATTCGTCCCAGTCATTACAGTAATCCACAGTTCTCATAGAGAACTATGGATTCCGTCTCCTCTCCCCACTCGCGAAATACGGCGAGCGGGGAGAGAAGTGACATGTTAATTATTCACGGCGGTATACGCGCTGTGAATAATGAAAGTCTACGGGGCTGGCGAGCTGCCGCCCCCACTGCCGAGCACACGGCGTTATCACAGGAGAAATCCATCCCGCAATTACGCCGTGAATAAGCCGTGTGAACATAGCCTAATGGTGCCAGGTAAAAGAACACTGACGCATTTCGAGCCGCTACTGGGTCTTACTCCTAGTGTTTTGATTAAGCACCAGTAGCGTCTCGAAACGCGTCAGCAATTACCACGTTGTGTATCATCTTTTGGCACCAGTAAATGACTCTTTGTTTATGGACATTGAGTGCTACTGTCAGTTTTTTGCCCCGATTTTACTTCATTACACCTCCAGAGTGTAGCCGTGCAGCCTCAGAGTACTGACACGGTGAGCTGGCTTTTTTTCTTGCATTATATACAGACAACGTATGTTGATTATTTATCCGAAAGTTTTACCATAGAAAATGGCATAACCTGACCTATGTAGTCTGATCTTTCTTTGCACTGGTTTTATGTTGCGTGGGTGTTCCTGTAGTTGAAAACTTTATCTGAATAATCTCAGGACATAGCCGAGTGACGGTTAATCCAGATGAAAGCACAAATGCAAACAGTACTTTTGCAAGAAATAATCCTACATTTGTGGGCAAAGAATCGTGATGCCCCACCTACCCTATCTCCTGCAGGGCAATTGCTTTGGATGCTGGCAGTATTTTGATCTGAGCATTTGCAGCATTCATTTGTTACCCAGACGTAGGTGAGTAGGGTGCTATGGTTGTTTTAAAAATCCAACAGCTAAACACAAAACCCAAGCGTACATATTTGTTAGGGATATTGTACAATGCAGTGATTTTGAAAATACTTTTAAAGGGAACCTGTCAGGTGGTCTATGTTGTGCCCCTTTTAGGCAATTAATAAAGGGAAAGAAGCTGAACTTGTGATATATAGGGGTTTAGATAGAGGGGGAGAAGCGAGCCTGTGATTATAGCGTTTTTATTGAGGGGGAGAAGCGAGCTCGTGATATGAATGAGAAAACTACTCTGTGATATAAAGGGGGTTTTAAAAATTTAGGGAGAGAAGTGAGCTCTGGATTATAAGGGGTTATTGATTGAGGGAGAGAAGCTAGCTCTGTGATATAAGGGTTATAGATTGAGGGAAGAACTGACTCTGTGAAATAGGGGTTTTATGAAAAGGAAAGAACGATCTCTGTGAATGATAGGGAGAGAAACTGAGCTCGTGACTATAGGGGTTTTATGATAGAGGGAAAAAATGATCTCGTGAAGATAGGGAGAGGGGCTGAGCTCCCATATATATAGGGGTTTTTAAAGATAGAGGGGAAACGACCTGTGATATAAAAGCTTTATAAAGAAAGGAGAGAAGCTGAGCTCGTGATATGATAGTGGAGAGAACTGGGTCGTGACATTGGGGTTAAATGAAGTGGAGAGAAGCGACTCTGTGACATATGGGTTAATGATAAGGAAGGGAAACTTGCCTTATAATAGGATTATATGATAGAGGGAGAGAACTGAGCCTGTGTATGATGTTTGAAAAGAATTTACTCTGTAAATAAATAGGGTTTATGATGAGGGAGAGAAGCTGACTCTTTGATAAAAAGCGTTATAAAGAAAAGGGGAAACCTAAAGCTCTGTGATATATGGGGTTAAAATGAAAAGGGAGAAACTGAGCCTGTGATAATAGCGTTATTTTGTTTGGGGGAGAGAAGCTGAGCTCTGTGATATACGGGGTTTATATGTTTTGGAATGGGAAATTTCAAATAAAAAGCAGAAAAAATTTACTAAGACCCTTAAGGATAGTGAAGCCCGGGCTTACCCCCCCCACAAACAGTGTTTAAACATTTTTTCCCGCATCAGTGAAGAACGAAAAAGCGGCAATCACTGTATGTGGGCGGGGTCAGAAATTCCCCCAAGGGTACCCTTAAGAAGTCCGTTCTGTTTTTTTTTCCATTTTTTTAACCAGAAACCCGCCCCCCAAATAAAATAACCCTATATATCTCAGATCATAGCTTATCTTCCTCTATCATATCCAGCACTCAAATATGTAGGCATAAACCACATGGCAGATTCCCTTTACTTTAAGCTGCACAATGTATTTCCATGGACCGCAATAGCACAGTGCTCTTTCTGACTTTTTTGTAGGGAGTGATCAGAAGTCTAGGAGAAGTCTATTTCTTTAAATCCCCCCCAACCCCAGGAAAAAATTTAAAGAAACCAAAAATTTTTTAATTTTTTAAATCCTTTTTTTATCATCTTTAGCAATGGATTCTCTTTGAAGCTGCTTCTTTAGGGCACAACATGAAGCAGAGACTCCAGTTTATAAATTCTGTTAAATAAGAGTTAGTCTGAAATTTTACTCCTGCCTTATCAGTGGCTTAAACTGCTGCTTTGCCCCTCCATGCTTTACACTGCAGGTCTCCTTACTCCCCTTGCTGGCAGTGCAAGATTAAAGGTTTTTCCCCTCCCCAAAAAACAGTTTTTAAATCAAAACAACCAAAACAAACTTGGGGAGAAGATAATTGGTTATGGGCTGTGACAGTGGAGCATAAAGAAACCTCCTAAATATCTGCTTTAATGCCGCATGTAATTTATTTGGAAGGGGGTTTTAAGGGCTAGAAATTAAAAGGTTTGAAATTTATTTTTTCATCACAATGAGTGATTTAAAAACAAAAAATCACGGGTTCCCCACACAGTTAAAAATTATGGGGCATATAAGCAAGAGAACAGGGGGTAAAGGGCTCTTGCCACCTACGAAAGTAGGGATTCCCTTTTAGTGACCTTTTCCCGCTCATTTAAAAAGCCCCAAACATGAAATGGAATTTTTAAAATTTAAACCATAATTCCTCCATAGGGAAGAGTCTCCCATCTGCAGACAGTTCGTTAAGGTGGAATTTTTTTTACATCACAGTGAGTTGAGGAAAAGATTAGTGAATAACAGAAATATTACTCGGTCTCCCACAATTAAATATTATATGCATATAAGTAATAGAGAAAAGGGTTAGGTCTCTGGTGCCATCTACTGAAAGTAGCATTCCTTTTCAGGCATTCACTCATTTTAGACTTGAAAAAGAGGGAATGGTTAAACTAAACCAGTAACTCCTTCATAGTGAAGAGTCTCCAATCTGCAGACAGCTCGTCCATGAAAAGCAGGGTTCTGGCTGACTGGATGCGAGGCTTCTAATGTAGGGGGTTTTTTTTCTTTTTGAGGAGAGAACCAAAGGCAAAGGTGTAGGGGAATGTGCAAATAAGCTCTAGCGAAGAGAGCTGGGGGCCGATGACTTGGGGAAATAGCACGTTTCACTACACCAACCCATGAAGGAGCTTTAAAACCTGACTGGCAATTTTAAGCCAGCAAATCTTCCATATGAGTCCCCTGTAGTGGTAGTTACTAGATCTAAAAGAAAGTGTTTGGATACGTTCACACGGCATCTTTAATGTATTTGGGCTAACTCCGCCGGGCCCCCAAGGTCCTGTATTTACGGGGAACATAGCTTTTCAGAGAGTTAAAAACACCTGCAGTCTTCCCCCCGGTATTTATTTGCGCAGAAAAAAATGACAGCCCTTTCCCAGCATGTGCGCCAGGAAAACGAAAGAAGAACGCGCTGCGGGCCCGGGTTTCCAAAAACAAAAGGGACCTGCGGCCGCACAGGACATGCCGCAAGACCCGGCAAACATACCCAAGCTAGTTCACACGTGTAAATTCGGCGCGTACTTTTGGCCGAATACGCCGGGGGGATTTGGAGTTGCGCTAATATCGCGACTCCCCTGCCGGGCCCCCTTGAATCATTACCCGGGGCTATTCGAAACAAGTAATTGACGTCATTTATCCCCCCACCGAAAAAAAAAAACATATCGTACGAGCCGGAGAGGAGGCGTAATCCAAGTTCTCTGAAGTTAATTACCGAATTTCGTTGCGCATTCGACCTGTTTTAAAGGCAAATACCAGAAAAATTTCCCGCCCAAAATTAGCCCGTTGAACATACCTTTCCCTCCAAGCATTGAGTCCCTTCTAGTACGAAAAAATGAAAAAATTTGTAAGAGAAAAGGAGACCTTCATGTTGTGCAGTCATAAAATCACAAGCATACAGAGCGACTCCTGTTTTTGAAGGACAACGCTCCATTACTTCCTTCCTTGTTTCCTTACAGACAGTTTAAGAAGGCCGTCACCGATGCTATCATGTCGAGGAGAGCAATCCGCAACATGAACACCCTGTGAGTGCATATTTCATTACGACTCTATATCTGTTACTAGAGTAAACTGAAACCTTGAGCATCATTTAGTTGTTAACATTTTATCAATTTATGGTAACTTAGAAGTGGATCTTTACGTTTTGCCATGTTTTTGTCTTGTTTCCCTGATGCAGAGCTCCCATGCATTCTGCTAGCCAAAGACTTACAGGATAAAATTCTGGCTGCCTGCAGTCCCCACTATGGGAGTTTACCACCGAAGGATATAAACATCTCCAATTAAATGCTAAATATACCAGTCTATAGCAAGCTTCCCCTTGTGGTGGCTGCAAACATCCAGGACACATTTTTTCTTATTTAATATTTGCTTACTAGTGCCCATTAAAAAAAACAAAAAAAAACTTATACCCGCCTCTGCTACAGCTCTGCTCCACCCTCGCTCTTCCTGGTCTTCTTTGTACTTCTTTCGCTTCCGAAGTGAAACGTTACTCGGAGTCATGTGTCAATGCCTGATGTCACCATTCAGAAGAATGAAGTGAACAGAAGACTGGGGAGGTTGATATAAGTAAAAAAAAAAAAAAAATTAAGAACCCCTTTACTCTTCTAAAGGGGTGTTCTGAGACTTTCAAAAGCTCATTTGTCCAATGGGGCAGGATTAAAAATAGAAGCATACTTGCCTCCGTAACGCTCCTGTTCTGTGCCGGTGGCCGTCATGTTCATCCCCACTGTACAGTGAACGTTCATGTCCCATGGACAGCCAATCACAAGGCACAACGTCACGTGCACATGACTGTTGTGGCCTGTGACTGGCAGAACATAGCACATGAACGATGACGGGGATGAAAGGGGCGGTACGGGACAGAACAGGAGTGTCACAGAGGTAAATATGCTTCTGTTTTCTATTTTTAATCATGCCCCATTGGACAAATGAGTTTTTGAAAGTCTTGTAGCACCACTTTAATATTTAAAAACATAAAGTATGCCATGTTGGTTAGGGCCACCAACCAGGAACCCCACTGATCTACACAATTTGAGAGAAGGAGCACCGCATCCTCTTCACAAACAGCTCAAACCCTCATTGTTGCTCTCATTCATTCTCGTCTTGACTACTGCAACCCCCTGCTTATTTCCCTCTCTGAAATCTCCCCTCTCCAATTTTCCCCTGAATCAGCAGCCAGGCTTGCTTTCTCTCCACCGCTAACTGATGCCTCTACCCTTGTCAGCACTGCACTGGTTGCCCATTCAGTAGGGGAACAACATAAATCACACTCTCACCCAAAAGCTCCCCACAACGCTGCACCCCCAAATTTTTCCTCTCTCATCTCTGTCCTACCACCCGCCCCCGGCTCCCGCTTGCTAAATTTCAGATTACATGTCCATCACCGAACCCCCCCATCCCCCTTCCCCAAAATTTTCACACGTGCGCCGCCAATTCTCGGGAACAGTTCCCGGGGGCACAGGCACATTCAAACCCTCATTTTAAGAGGGCCCCTGAGAAACACTTCTCGGGTTCTATAATCCCTAACTGCTAAACCCCCCCCCGCTATCACACTCACTGTCACCCCAACACAGGGCACTCACAGGGACTTATCTGTATAAAAATTTTACTGACAGGGTCACCCAACTTTTTTGAAAAAACCCCTTTTATTAAAAATGGCTGGACCATTGTAAACTAGACTTTTTAACCCCCTTTTCTCACCCAACCCCCCTAATAGTTGAAGCTCTCGCGACCAGGGGCCCTCACACCTTTTTCTCATTGGGAAAGGGCTTTTAAGTGTAATGTCTGTAGTTACCCTCTAAATTTGTAAAGTCTGCGGAAAATGTTGGGGCATTAAAAAAAAATTTTATTAAACCCTGTTTTCAAAGAAACTATGGGGTCACCATAAAGGGGACAGTTCACACGGCTTATTGCCGGCGTAATTGCGGTGACGACTTTTTGCCCCGCAATTACGCCGGCTGCCGTGCAGCGGGGGCGGGCGGGGGGGCGGGCAGCCCCGCCCCATATACATTCATTATTCACGGCGCGTACCGCTTAAATAATGTGCATCCACTTTCTCCCTGCCCGGCGGATTCGCGGAGCGGGGAAAGGAGATGGAATCCATAGTTCTCTATGAGAACTATGGATTACTGTAATGACAGGGACGTATTCCAGCCGTACTGCAGCGCAAATGCGGCGCCCAGTACGGCTGAAATCGGTCCCAGAATAAGCCGTGTGAACGAGGCCTAAGAGTCCATGCCTGGTAAATTTAATAGGACCAGTTACATCGATTTCTTGGGAGTGCCATGTCCTCATCATTGTGCTAATTCATGTGGGATCCTGCAAGCTTATCCAAAGGCTAATTGTAAATACCCCCTGAAAAAGCACTCAGATTTTTTATTTATGTAGAAATGCATGCACAGGTAATGGAAGTGTTTCCAGTAATAACACATTGGGGAATCGGGAGTATAAATTATTTGGTAGTTGTTACAAAGCAATGAATGCCTTTAGCTTACCGGATCTACATGACATCTACAGGTATCCAGATGCCACACCAGAGGAATTACAAGCAATGGACAATGTGTGCATCATCTGCCGGGAGGAGATGGTGACAGGAGCTAAAAGACTTCCCTGCAACCACATCTTCCACACCAGGTCAGCTCGATCGCCATGTAAAGGACTCTAGCCATGTAATGGTTTCTCTTTCAAACATGTTGTCATGTGTCAGCACGTTTAGTGTTATGGTCAAGAGAAGCAGGAATGAATTTTGGGAATATCCAAAAAATATATGAAACACACAACCTACGTTCTCATGCATATACCCCATGCTTGCCACAGAAAATTGTATTTCTATGCAGTTGAGTCATATTATGCCCACAAGCCAACATCCAAAGTAACCACCATGGACAGCAGCTAGATGCACTGTGAGTGACTTAAAGGGGTTTTGCCATGAAGTAGAATTGACATGGGAAACTTGCAAATGAAATAACAAACATTTTCACCATTCATTATTATTAAAAATTCTGAACTGTTTTTGTCTTAGCTGCTCCTTTTAGTGATCCATTGTTTACAGCTCATCTCCAGGGGATACATCCAGGGCTGAGAGCTCCTCAGTCCTGGTCGCACATGCTCAGACATCACCTCCCCTCTCAGGCAGCTACTGAGTGTTCAAACCCCAGGTGCTGTCACTCTACTCCTGTCCTCTGTACTCCTTAGTAATTGGTCAAACAGTTTAAATAAATAAAAAAGAAACCTCAATGAGGTCTGTGCTTTTATAAAGAGGGAAAAAAAACACAGGTTTGGTTCCCTTTGAAGGGATTTAAACCCTTAGGAACCCTTGTGCGTGAAAAGCAAAAACATTACCTCTCAGCTACTCACAATGCTTTACATAAACAGACCTTTCTTTGACTACAGAGAGGAAAGGCATGGTGATGTCACCCTGCTGGCTGGATCACATGATATGCAATTCAAACAAATCACACACGCCTCTTCTGAGCACACAGAGCTGGATACAGGAGGTATGAAATGAGATTGTGGCAAAACCCCTTTAAGGTCCTGATACGTTGCTGACTGCATCCCACAGCTGCTAGCGAGTGCATGGTGCTGGATCCAAAGGGCAAGTATGACATGTTGGTCTCACAGATACTCAGTTGGCTTGGAGCCAGGGTAGTACTCAAAAGTCTTGGTCCTGCTCTTCCAACCAATGCCGGACAATTCTAGCTGTGTGACATGTTGCATTATTTTGCCGGAAGGTCCCATCTGTCCCATGGACAACAATCCGCATGTATCAGTGTGTGTGATCTGTAAAGATGGATTTGTACCCCAATCGGTTAGGAGTGCCATCTACTTGGATGGGTGGGCCTAGAGAATGCTATGACGTATCCCAGACCATAATGCTGCCAACACCAGTTTGTGTTCTTCCAGCAATGGTTGCAGGTGTTTTGTTCTCTGATGCTTCTCACCTGACACGCCAACGTTCATCCGTTTAAGAAAGCAGAAAATGCGACTTGTTGAAAAAGACGACCTTTTACCAATCAGCAGAGATCAGATTCCAATAGTGCTGTGAAATTTGAAGCCTTTTCTGCTTATGCAGCTTTGGTAGCGGAGATGTAGTGACATCCATCTGCTCTGGGGCACTATACACAGTAGGGTTCGCTGTGTATGGTAGCCGCCTGGTTCATTTTGGTGGTAAGCTGCTCCTCTGTAGCTTGTTGGTCAGCCCTTGCACACCACTGTTGCCGACATTAACCTCTCATATCATTGGCATATGGTGCTTCCTAGTTTCCACGTCACTTAATCGCAGTGGTGCCATTTGTCCACTCACAATACACTTTCACCACAGCAGCAAGCGAACCGTTCACAAACTGAGCAGTTTCAATACTATGGTTACCCGTGGCCTGAAACCCTAAAATTTGTCTTTTTCCAACTCTGCACACACATCCATCTTTGCTGTCCTGTTTAAAAGTGCTATTTATCAGATAGCCTATCGCACACCTTATCGCACTTCCATCGTGAGCTACGCGCTGCAGTCATTTTAAGTGGTCATAATAATGTGACTCAACTATGTAGGATTACAGCATAATTTTGTTTTAAGAATGAGAGACCACTTTTACTATGCAGCTGCTGCGGTAAAAATTGTCTGTTCATTTACTAATGTACTAAGCCTTAGTGTACATCTCAAGCTGCCTGCTGTGTATGAAATGCGAATATCAATTTCCATTTCAGCTGCCTACGTTCTTGGTTCCAAAGACAGCAGACTTGTCCCACATGTCGCATGGATGTCCTCAGAGCTTCTCTGCCTACCCAGACTCAGGCACCTGCCGATCAGCCTGACCCGGCCCAGCAGCCTCACGCAGCTCCTGCACAACAGACTCCAGTTCTCCCACCGCCACCCAACTGTAAGCTTGACCACTTGTTTGATTCGTAGAAATAGTAGACATTATAAAGATTCCTGTTGGTCAGCTTTAGGCATTTATTTCATGTTTCCATTCACTTTAGTCCCTCCAGGGATGCTCCCACCTTTCCCTCCTGGAATGTTTCCAATGTGGCCTCCAATGGGTCCCTTTCCACCAGTTCCTGGGGCTCCTGTAGTCAATGCTCCTGAGGAAGCCAACGCTGGACCCTCAACTGGTAAGACTCTTGCTCATGCATCATTGTGCAAATGACTATTTTTTTGGTAGTTTCAAAAAGTAATTCTGAGAATGACTTTAGAAAAAATTCTTAAAGTGAAACTGTCACATAGGTTATGCCCCCTTTGCTGAGGACACCACAAGCTAGTGACAGACATGCTGTTTCTTGCACTGTGTCCCTTATTCTGTAAGATGCTGTAGTTTGAGTATTTAATGCTCAAATATGCAGTTTTCAGCCAGAAAAGAGCCATGAAGAGTCTGTGTTTTTCATAGAAAAGACACATACAAAAAAATGGGACATTACTTAATCAAAAAACAGAACAATTTTTTGGGCCATATTCACAGCTCAATGGCTGGACTAGATGGAACCCAGTAACGGCATCTCTGGCCTATATGCTACCTGGGAAAAATTAACAGGTGCAGCTGATTGCTGAGTAGCAGCTCACACACCCCACTGCTAGGGGAACAGTTAGATGATAAAAAACTGCACATTAACTTAATACCTGTTCACACCAGCATGCAGAGAAGCCACAGTATAATGCACGGGGAGATTGCACAAATGCAAAAATACCAATCAAATAACCACTTACATACCCTCAATGCATGAGGGGGGTACTTGCTGGTAATACAATTGCATATAAATAAGGCGATGCAGAAGGGTGCCATAAATAATATTCTGTATCCTTCTATATCGCCTTATTTATATGCAATTGTAGTATCAGCAACCACCCCCTTCATGCATTGAGGGTATGTGAGTGGTTGTTTTAATGGTATTTTTGCATTTGTGCAATCTCCCCATGCATTATACTGTGGCTTTTCTGCATGCTGGTGTGGGGTGTGTGAGCTGCTACTCGGCAATCAGCTTCACCTGTTAATTTCTCGCCAATAATTCATTGGGGGACACAGCACCTTGGGTATAGGCCGTTGCCTTCGGAGGCGGACACTAAGCGGATCAAACGTGTTAGACCCGCCCCGGCGGCCTATATCCCTCCTGCTGATGCCAGGCTAATCCGTTTTTCAGCCTAGTGTCTGTAGGAGGCAGACGCTGCTCTGCAGAGTTTTGTTATTTTTTCTTTCCTTTGCAGGAGGTGATTTAGCACATGGCTCTCACCTGCAGGAAGGTGATCGAGCCCTGGCTCTCGCCTATCAGGAGGGCCGTCAAGGCATAGTGGTACCATGACGCTGTCCCCCCTGAGGGCGTCAGGAAACCAGTTCTTAAGGTGGCTGGCCTTCCTTTTTTGCCGCTCACCCGTCCCCACCTGCCGCATCCGCGGCCTTTTATGGATACCGGTAGCCTCACCTTTGGGTGTATGGTACCGAAGGGGTGATCCCGCGACGCCCGAAGACGGCTGATAGGTCAGTACCCCAACTTCTTCTGCTTGGTGGTGGTCGGGGATGTTTTCCGTTCTTCTCTTTTTAGTTATATAGGAGTGGGCCACAGGAATTCAGTTTTCCTGTGGCCATCCAGCGGTGCTCACTGGCAAGCGGTTCCCGGTAACCGGGGACGCTAGGCAGCAGGGGGTGCACCTGGAGGGCTTCTGCCCGGATGCAGCACCCACTCGTTGTGTCAGCCGGGCTGCCCCCGGTCTGTGTCGGCCCGCGCGGGGGGGGGGGGAGGGGGCTACATGGGAGGGTTCCTATGGTTCAGCTCCGCCACGTCTCTCCCCCGACCTCCACCCTCCCCATCGGCCAGACTTTTTGCGTCCTTGCGTTACCGTGGCATTTTTTGCTGCGGTAACGCGCCCTTGAGACTTTTCCCGGGAGGGAGGGGGGCATGGCAAGGTTCCCCAAGGGCTGCGGGCGCTACTTACCCGCGTTTGCGCGGTCGCGAGTTCAGATTTAGGCCGTGCCTCTTCCTGGGCCTGGGCCGCCCCAGGGGCAACCCCAAACGGGTCTGGACCCCTCCCAGGATGGGGCAGCACCACCAGCAGCCCGGGCCTGTGCGGGGGGCGGAGCCTAATGCCATTTTTCTGGTGTTCAGCGTCCTGGCTGTTTGCTGCATCTCCTGACTACCAGAGGAGGACTCAGCATCTTGGGGTGGTAAGTTGGGCCCTGTTCGGGGGCCACCGATAAAACGCCCCAAAAACCCCCTTGCAGCCAGGGCCCCGGGCCCAAGGGACGGGGGGGAAAAAAAGCCCTCCACATCCAAACGGGGCGATTTTATTTTCCCCTGTGCCCATCCCAACAAAAAATTCAATTGTGGCCAGTCCATCCCCTTTTGCGCTGCCCTCAGTGAAAATTTGGGGGGCCCGACCCCCCCTGTCAGGAGTCGGTGGCCCCGAATGGGCCAAGGCTCTCACTAGCTGTAGGGGACCCGTCCAGCTGTCCCAGGTTATGGTTTTTGGCCCCTAGGGGCGCAAAGCCGTTTGGGGTGCCGCTGCCCAGCCCCCAACCCCCTCCCAGGGGACAGCGCCTGGGCCCCAGCCCGGGCGGAGAGTTTGCGTAAAGGTTTAGATTTCCGCCTCCCCCCGGGCCCCACCAAGCTTTCTCCTGACGGTTTTAGGGTTCGGGGGATAAGCTCCCAAGCCGGGACCAGCCTTCAAAATGGGGACCCCTCTGATTTCTGACCAGAAGATAAACGGTAACAGATCCCCAAACCCTTAAAACCGGGGTCTGAGACTCCCTCCAAAGTTAAGGATGAAAGGGGTGCCAGCCTCCCAGGGGGAGGTTTTCCCTTTTGCGCAGCAGGCCACGGTTTGGGGTTCCCCTTTCCCCCTGGAGTTTTTAAGGGGCGGGTTTCCAAAGGGGGTGGGGGAAAAATTTCCCGGGCCCGGTTTTTTTTTTCCTACCAGACGGGCCTTTTAAAAACCCTTTTTCCTTTCCCAGAGGAATCGGTGAAAAGTGGCGGGGGGCCCATCTATGGATTGGGCCCCCGTCTCCCGGGCCCCTCAAAATCTACGGCCATTCCGTTTTCAGGGCGGCAGTCCTTGGTGACAGGGACAGACAAGGGGCTTGATTGGTTTTGTAAGGCCGCCTTTGAAAGGGAGCACTTTCGACCTGCAATTTTTCCCCCTCATTTTTCAATAACCCCGCAAAGGGCTGGTCTAAGCCGCTGCAGCAGGTCTGTCAGCTGGAGTTTCCCACAAAGGAGTTGGGTTCTCGCTTCCCAGTGTCGGGCGCGTCTAAGTTCCTGTGTGACACTTCGCTTGAGTCAGCCCGTTTGTTGGCTAAAGCATCGGCGTAGATGGTGGCCGTATGCCGTTCCCTGTGGTTGAAGTCTTGGTCTGCGGATGCAGCCTTCAAGAAGTTATTGGTGGCGCTTCCGTTTTCTGGCGGTAAGCTCTTTGGCAAACGTTTGGATGAATTAATTTCGGAAGCCACAGGGGGTCGTAGCACGCTCCTCCCTCGGAGCCGGCCAGCCATGCAGCATTCACTTAGGAAGCATGCCCGGGTTCAGTCCTTTCGGAACTTTTTCGTACAGGCCTGCCGCAGGGAAGATCCCCTGCTACTCGAGAGCAGAACGTTCCTCAGCCAGACCCGCGTCATCCTGGCGGTCTCGCAGAACGCCCAAGGACCCTCCCGCCAAGTCGGTTTGAAAGGGGTTTTCCCCACTCGAAAAAATTCGTCTCGGTGGGAGGCGTCTCCTTTCAGTTCCAAGTAGTCTGGCAGGTTCAGGTCGACGACGCCTGGGTACGCAGGGTCGTCCCGGCAGGTTACAAAATTCATTTCAGTTCAACCCCCTCGACACTTTTTTTTTTTTTTTCCCCCCCGTTTTCCCAAAGCCCGGCTTTCACCCTTTTTTTTCCCTGGCAATCCGCCTCCCCCCCTTCGGGGGGTGATTGGGCCCCCCCCAAATTCCGAACGTTTTTTTTGGGGTTTTTTTACTGGGAAAATTTTTTTCATGGCCCCCAAAAAAAGGGGGGTTTGGGGGGAACCATTGTTGGACCCCAAGGGGCTCAACCTTTTTCCGTGCAAATTCCCCGGGTTTTCGCAAAATTTCGCTCCGGTTGGGGGAAAGCCCTCTGGAGCATTACAAATTTTTGGGCTGCCATAGACATCAAGGATCTTATCTGCACGTCCTTATTGCCCGGGGCTCCCAGCATTTTCCTGCGGGTCGAGTTCAGGGCTCTGCCCTTCAGCCTTTGCGACTGCCCCAAAAGACCCTTCACAAAGGTCCTAGAAACCCTTTGGTTTGGCATTCTGCCGTAAAGGGGTTTTTGACAGCCCATCCCTTTTTTGGGACGACCCCCGGGGTTGAAGGCCCCATCTCGTCACCCCCTTTTTTGACAAAACCGGATCACCCAAAGAGTTTTTGGTACCTTCGGTGGATTTTCAATCGCGACAAGTCCTTCTAGTCCCAGTACAGGGGGAAGGGGAATTTTGGGGATGACGCTCGCCCCTCAGGAAGCCAGAGGGGTTCCTCCCCCGGGGAAAAATCCAGCAGTTAGGGTCAGACTTACTGGCTTGGGGGGTCGTACCAAAAATACATTTCCCACCTTTTTTACGGGTGCTGGGCAGGAGGGGTTGCGGTTTTTTTTTGAAGCTGGGGCCTTTGCGCAGTTTCACTCTCGCCCCGCACCCAGGCAATCCTGGCCAGGTGGCTTTGGGCTCTAATGACCTTGGACACTTTGATTCATCTGCCACCCTTGCAAGCCGACCTGGGCTGGGGGAAACCACCCCCTTGTTTGTACGGGGGAATCGTTTTTTTGCCCCCCAGGGGCTGGTCATCACTACGGATGCCAGTGTATCAGGGTGGGGCGCAGTTTTCGGTTTCCCGGAACAACCGGGGTCCCGGGTCCCCACGACTCCGGTCTTCAGATAAAATGTTCTGGAGCCCCGGGGCCTTTTTTTCTGGGCACCCCACATTGGGCCCCTCTAATCCGGGGGCCCAACTCAGATCGGGTTCACCCCGCAATCCACTGTTTGTGGCCTATTTGAATAAAGGGTGGCCCCAGAAGCCGGGTGGTTTTTTCCTTTGCCGTGAGGATTCTTCGCTGGGCGGGAAAGGGCAGGCCGGCAAATTTTCGGCAGTTTTTTTAAACCCAGGAGTAGAAAAAATGGTTGGCCGACCCCCCTCAGTTCCCCCACGACTATCGACCCCGGGGGGTGGGGGCTTCTTTTTGAGGTTTTTCACCTCCTTTTCCAAAAAGGGGGGACGCCCCAAAATCGACCTGTTTGCGTCCCATCAAAACACCAACCCGAACAGTTTTTCCAGAGCCAGGGCCCCCTGGGCATAGCAGTAATGCGCTATCCGGGCCCTTTGGGGGCTTCGCTCTAATCAAAACCTGTTTTTCCCCCTTTGGGCCCCCCTTTCCCCCGGGGTTTCTCAAGCGCCTCAAATCCGAGAGGGTACCCGCTATTCCCATTGCCCCCAAATGGCCACACAGGGCCTGGTACAAAGGATCTTTTCGCCCTGTTGGGAGACGCTCCTTGGGCCCCCTTTCCCTCGCGCCCCAGACCTTCTTTTCGCAGGGTCCCCTTTTTTCACCCCCTTTTCCCCACTGCCCTTTTATGGCGTGGCTGTGGAAACCGCGATATTGAAGGCTCGGGGTTTGTCCCCCCTCCCGTTATCCAGACCATGATTTTGGGCGCAAAAAGGGCCCCAGTCTGTCCAGAAACTATTACCGTACCTGGGAAGGGTATTTTTCCCCCTTGGGGTAGGGCCCGGAAATTTACCCCCTTTTATGTTCTACCCAAGGGTTCCCATCTTTTCCCGCAGGAGGGCCTGGGGGTAGGGGTCGGCCGGTTTTTCCCTTTAGAGGTCAATTTTTGCTCTGGTTTTTTTTTCCGCAAGCTAAACCTCCCGGGGCACAGGTTAAAAAAACCCTTTTTTGAAGGGGGGCGCGCATTCCTCCCCCTGATTTTGAAGGGCCTTTTTGAACCAAAGGGGTTTGAAAACCCCTTTTGGTTTAAGGCCATGCAGTCTTCACCTTTTTTACCCTTAAAGGGAGATCTCCCTACGTTTTGCTTTTATGGAAGGTGGCCCTTTCCTGGGGGCCATTACTTTCCCCTCCGGGCCGGGAAATGGCCCCATTTTATGGGAAATCCCCTTTCTTGAAATTTTTCATAAGGGCAAGGTTGTTTTTTCTCCTGTTCCTTCCTTTCTCCCTTAAAAGGGGGTTTTCTTCGTTTTACAAAAAAGAGGGGCATATTTTTGCCCTCTTTCTGTCCCTCGCCCTCCTCACCCGAGAGTGGGCCCTTGCATTGGGTTTTGACGGGTCCCAACGTTCCATCTACCTCTCGGGACTGATTCCCCTTTTGGCGCTTAAAAGCCCCCCCTTTTTCCCTTCCGACAAAACCCACGCAGGGGCCTGGTGGCCTCTAACGCCCCCATTGCCGGGTGGATCCAGTCCCGAATTTCGGAAACCTTCGGTTGAAAGGGGGGGCCCCTTCCCTTTTTCCCAAACACTGCTCATTCCACACGGGGGGTTTTTTTGCCTCCTGGGGGGTTCGGCAATTTGGCGTCAGCGTTACAAGTGTGCAAAGGGCGGCCACCTGGGCTTGGGTTCATATTTTTTCTAAGTTCTACCAGATACTTTCCTTGGGCCCCGGGGCTGACGAAAGCCTGGGCGAAAGGTACTTAAGCAGCATTGTTTAAAGCTTATCACTGCTGGGGTTTTTTTTCTTGTAGTGGGGTTTCCCTTTTGTTTTCCCCACCGTCGGGACAGCTTTTGGGACACCCAAGGTGCGGCCCCCCCCAATGAACAGTGGGGGAAAAAGGGTTTTTTGTACTGACCGAAAATCCTTTTTTGCCCGATTCTTTGGGGGGATACAGGTCCCACCCCATGGGTTTTTTTAGGGAAATGGGTGGCTTTTGGGGATTTTCCTCTTGGCCAGGCTTTTTGGACCAACTGATCCCCTGCGTCAGCGGAGGGATATAGGCCACCGGGGGGGGGTCTAACACGTTTGATCCGCCTATGTCCGCCCCCGAAGGCAAGGGCCTATACCCAAGGTGCGTGTTCCCAATGAATCGGGGGAAAAGGTTTACGGAAATTTAAAAAAACCCACTTTTTTTCCCAGGAAAAAAAGGGCCAGAGATCCCCCTTAGGGGTTTTCATCTAGCCCCAGCCTTTGACGTGAATATGGCCCAAAAAATTGTTCTGTTTTTTTCATACCCCGCCCACCTTAGGCTAGCCTCGCCCATCTCCACGATAACGTATGTTTTTAATTTTGAATAAAGAAACTGTGAATAACTGTCAGTGGGCGGGCTGCCTTTGGGGGCGGGGCTAAAACCTGTCATAATAAGATTTGAGCATTAAAATTCAAACTCTCATCTTCAGAATAAGGGGGGCGGTGAAACAGAGGGCTGACACTAGTTGTGCTGCCCTCAGCGAGGGAGCATAATCAAGTGACAGATTCCCTTTAAGGGCCAGTTCACACGGGTATTCCCAGTGATTGGGGGGGCGGGGGGGGGGGGACACTGCCCCCGGCCCATAAAGCATTATCCACGGCGGCGTATCCCGGGAAATGTGCGTCACTTTCCCACCCTCGGCGTATTCCCCAGTGGGGGGAGAATAATCCAAAATTTCTTTAGAACGGGGATTACCGTAAATGCCGGGGCGGGATTGCAGCGAAAACGGGGCCAATAGGCTGAAATCCTCCCCAAAAAAAGCCTGTTTAAGACCCTATGTTTTGTTCGCAGTAAAATGGTAGAAGAAAATATGAATTGTCTCTGTTTATGAAATTAAATTTTTTGTTCTCTGTTGCTTTCTATAATATAAAACAGTTACAATGAATCGTATTTAATTCTTTTATTCTGTTCAGCATCTGCTCCTAGGCCTAATGATGCATCTAATGCTGGTGGCTCGGAGTCATCAGCTGGGACATCTCTGCCAGGCTTTCCGTTTCCGCCTCCATTTCTGGGAATGCCACTGTTTCCTCCATTTGGTAAGAAGGTTTTTCATATATCAATCTCTCATTTAGTTTGAGTGGGTTGCAAAAGTATTCATACCCCCTTTGCACTGTTCTTCATTTTTAAACGTTAAAGCCACAAACTTAAATGTTTTTTTTTCACATTCAAAAAGGAAAGTTTATTGAAATACAAAGAGTACAAAGCAGGAAACATGTATTATTGATTACATCAAATGCAACAAAGAATAGCAGAGAGCAAAATAACTCTATTGCGAACTTCCACACAAATAAAATAAATGTAGAAATTGGTAATAACACACAAGTGTTTGGAGACCAACAGAAGGTAAGAATCTGATGGGTGCTCTTAAATGTTTATGTGATAGAGCAACACAAAGTAGCAAATATTTGGGAAGTGTAAAGAAAATATGTGCTCTTCCAAATTTTTGCAAATTAAAAAACTGAGAGGTGTGGCATGCATTTGTATTCAGCCAATGCATTTGGTCTTATCTGAGCAGAACACCTTCTCCACATGTTTGCTGTGTCATACATAACTTTTTGAAAACTCCAAATGGGACTTCTAATTGATGACTTTCAAAAAAGGGATTTTTTTCTTGCCACTCTTCCATAAATGCCAGATTTGTGGAGTACACAACCCATGGTTGTCCTGTGGACAGATTCTCACATCTGAGATGTGGATCTCTACAGCTCCTCCAGAGTGACCCTGGATCTCTTGGTTGCTTCTCTAATTAGTGCTCTTCTTTGTCTATTTTTTTTTTAACTAACTCTGCACTACACTTTGCCACAACTTTATCCCTGAGCTGTTTAGTGAAAGAACAGCATCATGAAAATCAAGGAACACACCAATATTTTCTAACAAAGCTCTAAGGCCTTCACAAAACAGCTGTGGTTATACTGAGAATAAATTACATACAGATCTGCTTTATTTACTAATTAGGTGACTTCTGAAGGCAATTGGTGAAACTGGATTTAGGGGTATTGAAGTACGGGGAGCTGAATACGTATGCACGCCACACATCTCATTTTTTAATCTGCAGAAATTTGGAAAAGCATGTATTGTTTTCTTTACATTTCACAAATACTTGCTACTTTGGCTATGTTCACACGGCTTAAATTGGGACGTATTTCGGCCCGTATTTTGCGGTGTACTGCGCTCAATATGGGACGAAATACGTCCTGGTCATTACAGTAATCCACAGTTCTCATAGAGAACTATGGATTACGCCTCCTCTCCCTGCTAGGACAATACGCCGCAGGGGGAGATAAGTGACATGTCAATTACTAGCAGCGAATATGTGCCGCTAGTAATGAATGTCTAACACACTGGACTCAAACTTTCTATTTAAAAGCCTTGCACTTCTGCTATAGATATATATATAGATAGATAGATAGATAGATATAGATATATATATATATAGAGATATATGTATATCTAGATATATATCTATATATCTCTATCTCTATCTATATATAATCTATCTCCCTGTGGATTGTGGAATAGACTGTGTGTGCATTAACAGGCCTGGTGCCAATCCATTTTTCTATTTCCTGTTAGTAATGCATGTCTATCGGCCCCGCGGTAGTCAGTGCGAGCTCCCAAGGTCCCGGCGTAATTGCGGGGTGTAATTACGCCTCCGCAATTATGCCGTGTGAACATGTTGCTCTATCACATAAAATATCAAGAAAATACATTTAAATGTGTGGCTCTAACATGTGAAAATGGGGAACAGTTGAAGGAGTATGAATGCTATTGCAACACACTGTATCTATCATCTATTGGTTTAATGTTTTCTCCTTTTAGGGTTTCCTCCCCGCCCTGCCTCCCGAGGCTTGCAGGTATGACAGATGAGGAGTTGAGAGCAATGGAGGGTCATGAGAGGCAGAATCTGGAAGCCAGGCTTCAATGTCTTCAGAACATCCATACGCTTTTAGATGCTGCAATGTTACAGATAAACCCAAAATTTACAGGTTGGCAAACCCTGGGGAAAAAAAACCTAAGACCCAAATTGATTGACCACCTATGTGGGTCATTTACCAGCAGATGTTCTTCATTAGAGTGACTTTTAGTGAAGGTAAATAAGAAAACAAATTTAGACGGCAATAACAAAAACTAATTTTACCATTTTATTCAAAATAAGGGCATTTTGTAAATCATGGTAAAGCCCCAAAAATTTGTTTTTTTTATCAAAAACCAACCAAAAAAAAAAAAACAACACAAAAAAAAAACAAAATTCCAAAAAAACCCCGTAGGTTCAACACTACCCATAAACTGGAAAAAAAGTCCCAACATTGAGAAGGGTGCACTGATTTACACACTGTATGTATGTTGTTTTCCTACCATTGGAACTATTCAACATCATGCTGTAGGTGCCATAGCTGTTGTAAATGCAGTAGTAGTAAGTCTGGTGACAAATCCACTTTACTAGAGATACAATCTACGACCTCGAAAGTGCAAAGTTCCATCCATTTGCTTCTGACTGATTTTGTCACGTTCTTTACTAAAGAATATCCATTGGTAAATTAAAGCTTAATCACTGGAAAGAGAAGTACAACTCCAGAACACAATGTGTCAATCCCATCTGTTTGTTTTCATTGAATGTTTGTTCTGGAAACCAGAAGCCCATGGGTATTTTTGGTTGGCACAGAAGGAACACAAAAGGTTAGCTTTTCCACACATCAATTCTTTCTGCGCCTTTGCCTAATCTTTTTTCAGCTCAGTGCGTATTCAAGAGAGATCTCCCTGCATTTACAAGTTTTTTTTTTTTTGTTTTTTGTTTTTTTTTATTGTACTTTACTATTTGCTTTACTTTTTAGGCTATGTTCACACGGTGTAATTGCAGGGCGTATTTCCCCCCGCAATTACGCCGTGTGTTTGAGGGCGGGGGGGCCGGTAGCTCGCTGGCCCCATAGACATGCATTATCCACGGAGCGTATACGCCGTGAATAAGTACATGCATTTCTCTCCCCACTCCCCGTATTGTGCGAGCGGGGAGGAGCGTAATCCAATTTCTCTGAAAACTGTGGTTTCCCGTAAGAGGGGACGTTTTTCACCCAAAATTTCGCGCAGTCGGCGGAAATTTTCGGGGGAAATACGTCCCAGAATAAGCCGTGTGAACATAGCCTAAGGTGGAAATTTTGAAATTTAAATTTTTTTCCCTTTTATACCTGGGACCGGGGAAAAAAGTGAATTTTATCACACTGTTGCTCTCTCCTGTGTTCCCCTCCAGCCTTGGGTCAACCAGTACGCTACAAAATGCACTCGGAACAGGCCAAGACAACCAGTACTTGGCAATGCACTCTTCTGTCCCTTTTTTTCTTCACCTTTAGAGTCCATGCTTCAGTAGGACAGTTTTGTCAAGTCTCCTCATCTTCCGTATAGGTTCTCTGCTACCTCCTTCCCTTTCCCACCTGGTGTTTGAGTCTCTGCTGTGGCATTTCCATCTCTATCCATTTCTGAGTGGTTTTATTTCCTCCTCTCTTTTTGGAGCAGCTCTGTAAAGTTGTCACCTGGCCTTTTTGCCACCAGCACCACTAGCTGAATCCCTGGTTTTATTAAGCTATAACCCCACACTGATTGGTTTGGGTGTGTGTCCCCCTTTTTTTTTTTTTATGGCTGGCCAGCATGGGCTGCTTTTGGACCTCCCTTGACATCACCACTCGCACACAGTTCACTTCCTGAGTGGCGATGTCAAGGGAATGGCACAAGATTGCTGAAGTACCGGATTAGCTGCATTGGTCATGCAGTGATCGTAGAAAAGAAAGTAGCAGAGATTAGGGAAAACTGCCAGAAATTTCAGCACTTGAACACTGGTGGGTGCAAAGACGAGTATTTATTTTTTATTATACAGCTTTCACCTATTGTGCTTTTTTTTTTTTTTTTTTTTTTATTTAAAAGGGGTTTTCTCGCTAAAAAGATCATATCTGTAAAGAGGGGACATAGAAAACAGCACTTTTTTAACTGGTTATTATTTCCTAAAACATTTAGTATACCACTGTTACATTTTTTAAGTGTCTGAGCTAAAAATGAAACTGAGTGTTGGCTGCAGCCCCTGTGCTGGATTGGCTGCCTGCCGCTCTGTGGTTATTCCCCCCGACGTTAAAAATGAAACTGGCTGCCTCCACTTTTGTTTAGTTTTTGCTGTGTCCCTGTAATAAGGCTGTCGAACTCTCTTGTTCCTTACAGTGAGAGCTTATGTGAAGGGGTCGGGTAAATTTTCTATTTTCCCGCTGTTTATTCACACTCCCCCTATAAAACCACCTTATACACCGGAAGCAATTTTCTCCCCCTTTTGTTATCAGGGGGAGGGGAGATGGGGAACAAGTGCATTTTTCACATTTGTTTTTCATTCAGGGGTTATGTATAAAATGTATGTATAACTGTTATACCCAAAGAGGTTTCTACTTCAAGGATTGCTTTTGGACCGGGAGGGAAATGACAGCTCTCCAGACTGGAACACTGCAGAAGTCTGAGGCTGGGCATCCCTCCCCCCCAGCTCTCACAGAATGATAACTAAGGAGGAGAGGGTGTGATGAGTCACCCTTTTTTGTGAGGGAAGACACCCCCCTGGGAGGGGAAGGGCCGCCTTGGATT